>APFE030852173.1:43076-89505 GCA_000404065.3 Pinus taeda
TCTTGATTAGTTATGCATGTTTCTACTTGATGTTGCTCATGAATTCGATTATGCTTCCACTTAATGTTTTGTAGAAGTAGAACAAGTATTATGCTTTAGGACATTGCATATATCGGTTTGTTCTACAGGTGAAATTTCTACATCATCTAGATAGCATGTTGAGGGTTTCCATTACATCTTCCTTCATCCCTCAGATAAGAACTAGCTTGAGTGTATTAGTATCAAGGGTACAATTGGCCCTCCTATAATTGAGTTGTAATCTTTCCTCATAGTCCTCCAAAGATTCATCAGGTCCAAGGGTCATCCTAAAGATTTCCTCCTTTGTTTCTTTGGACCTACAGTAATCCCAATATTTTTGATTGAAGGTTTGTTACATCTGGGCCTAGATAGTGATGTTTCCTCTAGGTAGATTCATAAACTAGTGCAAGACTGCATCTTTGAAGGTAGAAGGAAACAACTTCAACTTCTGCTCATCAGAGGCATATTCATAGGTCTTATAGACAACAACAAAATTAAACATGAAGGTGTCAGGATCTTCAGAGGTTAGGCCATGGAAATGTGGAAGGGAAGCATGGCTTATATTTTTCATTCTAGCCTCTCAATTAGTTTCTCTGATGGTGAAACATTCGTTGTTATGGTTTTCAACCATAGTTTTGGTAGGTGAGATAAGTTCTTCTTCTCCTATAGGTTCTTCAAAAATTTCAAGTGGATCTCCTAAAGGGTTTTCCAACTCTCCTATAGTGAAAGAGGGAAGTTCACAATCATCGAAGAAGAATGAAGGTTGAATTCTTAAGGGGGTGGGGGTTTTTGGTAAGAATTTCCCTTAGTTATTCCTACTCCTACGAGGCATGAAAGAACTAGCTTTGTTAATTTTTTTGATTTTTTTCAAGAAATTTTAAAGCAATAAGACTAATGTAAAACATAAAATAACAAGAAATTATTAAGAAAAAACAATACCTACTTAGACACCTCCTCGACAACGATGCCAAAAAGTGGTGAGCCTTGGTATTGCACCAAGAGTGTTGCGACTCCCAAGGGTTCCTCAAATCAAATTATGAACCCGAGGTTCGTACAAACTTAGAGGTGACATTGCTATATGCACAATAGGTTAGGTTATACTCATGTCACCGTTAGTCATGAAACCAGATCAAGGTTTACATAGAACATTCCTCCAACTAACTATAATGAAGAATTCTTAAGAAAGAACAATTGAACCTGATTCTAACTATGAAAGTGAAAACGCCATTCATTCAATTGTAGATGCTAAATGATATTGCATGAAAGAGAAAGGGCTAGTCTACTCGACAAATTAAAACTACTCTACTTTGCACTTTTAATCAAATCAATAACCTACTTGCATGTATCATTGATCTACTTTACATTTGCTTGAAAATAAGGAATCTAACTTTTAACATGCTTATGAAAAAATACTAATTCTAACTATATTTTGTAGTGAGGAAAGGAGGAGGTTGGAGTGGTCTAAGGGCCTTCCTTAGTCTTCAAATAAAAAATGGGGCCATTATTCAACTTAATTAGGCTAGGAATGAAGTGGGAAGAAAAACTGGTTGAAAAGAACACTGCTACATGAGGCTGTTACAAGAGGTCTGTATTGCTACAGGAGGGATTACGAGAGCATTTTGAGGGTATAAATGGTGCCTTGAGGGTAGGAGAAGATGGTTGAAGGTAGGAGGAACTAAATGAATGTTTGGGGAGCTCCCTGGCTAGGCCTAGGTCCTCCTGGAGGTTTATCTTGCACCAAGGGTGATTCCCACGGTGTCTTGTATTTTTCTTAACATAATGATTGTGGAAATAGAGTTTGGGAATAGTGTGAGGTGTAGAGGAAGAACATGGAAAGGTCCAGGTGGAGATGGAAAGATGTTACCACACATGCATATCAACAAAACCCTACAACTAGCCAAATACATGCATAAAATGACCAATAACACACTGAAATAAACTATCATGGAAAAAATGAGCTGAATTTGACTAAAATCTATTCTATTCCACAACACCACTCTGATCACTGAACTAACTCCTAATTTGTAGAGAATAAACACGCAAAAGGATTACAACTAACATCTATCTCTTTCCAAGAAATCATAAACAAATGTTTTTGGACTGAGATTGTAAATCTTTCTAATCACTCTTCCCACAAGAGAGGTGATAGGGAAGTCCTCTCCCCTTAGGAAGTAATGGTCCACATTGTGTTGAGTTCCTCCGCGAGGTGAGGAAACTTTTGTTGAACTTGGTCCATGGTGAACCAATTGCCTTGGTGCAAAAGATGGCTGACTTTGACAACTCGATATAGTTGAATCCTTTCTTTGCGAGTGTTCTTAATATATGTGTAAATGATTTGATCAGTTGTCTCCTGTTAAATGCAGTCTAGATTGAGCTATGTTGCTTTCAGTTTGTCAACAATTCCTGATGTGTCCGACAATGGTGGAAAGTATGGCCGAAGGAAATCCACATTGAATACAGGGTTCAGGCCAAGGAATGGGGGGATACTTAGCTCAAAATATTTGTTACCCACATCATTGGTGATGGTGTAAGGCTTCTATCAAAGTGGTTGATGTTTCCAATGGCATTCAGAAAGACATTCCTTCTTCAAACACAACCACACCTTGTCTCCCACTTGAAACTTATGTGGCACCTGATGATGATCATGACGTTGTTTGTACTTGACATTGTATTTATCTAAGATATCATGAACTTTCTAGTGGATGTGTTCAATAAACCAGGTGGCTTTATCAACTTCAATTGAACATATGCAAATTTTCCCTGTGTAGTTGCAAAAGACATTACAACATTAATGGGGTATTATGGTTGAAATCCCAGGCATAGTTGAATGAAACTATGGTCAGTCGAGCTATGGAGAGCTCTATTATAGTTGTGTTGCACATACATAAGACTGTCATCCCATGTCTATGGATGCTTGGAGTTGTACATGTGTAGTATGCACATTATCATTTTGTTGACAACCTTTGTCTGGCCATCGGTTCGGGGATGGAATGCAGTCAACTTGGTGAGCTTGGTGTCCAATAATGACCAAGGGCTCAACCAAAATGTGCTCAGGAACCTATAATCATGATATGATGTAATGGTCTACAAGATTCCAAAATGTACCCACACTCGTTTGAAGAAGAGTTTTCTAGTGTCTTCTAATGTGATACTCTTCTTGCAGACAACCAATATAGCCATATTAGAAAATATATCAATGACCAAAAACACATAGTCATTGCCATGCTTGGTAGAATAAAGGCCGAACATATAGTCCATGAAGATGGATTCCAAAGGCTAGCCAGGAGTAGTAAGAGGAGTGTACAGGCCTTGCTTCTTAATGGTTGGCTTGATGACAACACATGAAATGCATGATCTGATATATTTTCGAACGTCCTATCAGTGTTTTGGCCAATAAAAATAATTTTTTAGTATTACCACTATTTTCTCCAAACCAAATTTCCTACAACCGGATTATAGTGTGCCTCCCAAATCATTTTGGTACACTCACTTGAATGAACACAAAGGTGCCCTAGGTAGCATAACAGTGCATCCTGGAGGTGGAATTTTCATATTTCTTACCATCCATCAACATCTGGTTGTGGTGGCAAATTTTGGATCATTTTTATATAACTACGACCATCCAGAAGTCTCGTGCCCATAATATTTGAGAACAATGGTCAATGCCACAATAGGGGGTCAATTGAGGCAATCTACAATGTGATTGGTGTTTCCCTTCCTGTATTTAATGTTCAAATGGAATTGTTACAAATATGTGGACCATTTTTTATGGCGATCATTCTGAAACTTCCCTCGTGTCTGCATAAACTAAATAGGTCATTGATCTGTGTGGATGATTGTCTTCTTCCCCAGAATGTAATGTTTCCACTGCCAACAAGCCTGCATAATTGAATACATTTCCTTATCGTATGTGGGGTATTTCTGAATAGTATCAGAAAGTGTCTCACTATGATAGGCCACTGAATGTCATTTCGAGTGAGAAATGCACCAATAACATAGTCGAAGGCATCTGTCTCAATTTCAAATGGTTGTTGTAGGTATGGAAATTTGAGTATTGGCTCAAATAAAAGGTGGTATTTCAGCTCAATGAATGCCTTATGTTGAGATTCAGACCAAAAAAACTTGTTTTCACTCTGCCCTTGGTAAGTTTACTCAAAGGCCAAGTGATATGAGGTAACCCAAACATGAACCTTAGATAGAAATTGGCGAGGTCCAAAAAGATGCGAAGATTCATTAGAGTTGTCAGGGCTTGCCAATCTTGAATGACTTGGATCTTAGTTGGATCCACATGCACACTTTTCTTATCAATTATGCAACCTAGATATTAGAACTTGTTCATGCCAAATAATCATTTCTCTAAGTTGGCACATATTTTGTGCTGCTATTGGGTTTGAAGGAACTACCGAATATGTTGCAAGTTATCTTCCCAATTCCTTTTGAAGATGAGGATGTCGTCCGGATATACAACCATGAACAAGTTAGTGAAAGGTTGCAAGATGTCATCCATTAGCCTCATAAAAGTTGTAGGGGCATTTTTCAACTTGGAGGGCATACCAACCACTCAAAGAGGCCTTCCCTGGATTTGAAGGCGGTCTTCCATACATTTGTGGGTTCTACCAGAACCTAGTGATAGATGGAATTCAAATCAATCTTGCTGAAGTATTTGGACCCCTTGAGCTAGTCAAGAAGGTCATTAATCCATGGGATTAGGTATCTGTTCCTAACAATGATTTTATTCAATGCCTGATAATCAATGCAGAGTCTCCAGACCCCATCCTTCTTTTGTATGAGTACAATTGGGCTCCCACAAGGTGAGGAACTTGGTTGGATGTGCCCTTTTGGAGAAACTCTTGGATCTGTCGCTTGATTTCCTCATTTTCCAGAAGAGAGTGATGGTATATTGGCCCATTAGGTAGAAGTGATATGGGAGTCAGATTGATCAAATGCTTAACCTAACAGTGCAAGGGTACCCTTATGGGTGAGGAGAATATTTCCCTGTACTCTTCCACAACCTTATCAACTTGCTTCTGCTATGCGGAGGAACCCTTTCTTGGGGCCATGGACGTGTCCATGATATTCCCCTTACTCTTAGAGTGAATTAGAAAGTAAATAAATTTCCCACCTTGGGAGATGATCTTATTGCATTTCTTAGCAAAGATCAAAGAAATGGTAGTAGGTGAGGATACCTTCGGTATCTAGTATAGTTTTATGCCTAAAGTGACAATAACAATACGGGATCTAGACGCATACACAATAGGACGCTTCCACAAGAACGGTTGGCCTAATAAAACATCACAAACTTCAAGGGGAGAAAAATCACAAAGTACCTCATCTTGAAGGGATTGATGCTGTAGGGAAGGCACCATTGTTGGCTGATGCAAAGATCTTGCCCTTGTTGGAGCCACTTGATGGTGTATGGTTGTGGGTGTGTTGTGATCAGTAGGACCAACAACTTAATGACCTCTATTGAGATGAGGTTATTTTCACTCCCATTATTGAAAATGTTATACAACGGATAACCCTTCAACCACATTTGTGAGTGGAAGATATGCTCCCCCTCCTCTGTTTCTTCAGGCTCAATATTCTAGGCCCTAGTGGTGGAAACAATGGCACTAGGTTTTGCATCAATATTTTTTCTCCCCTTTTCATTCCCATTGTCACGTTCTCGCTTAGAGTCAGAACATGCAACTAACTCTAAAGCTTTTAGCTCTGCCTCTAGTGGTTGTTTCGTGCGATGCTCATTTGTGTTGTGGAAGGGGCTCTTGTGGAACTCACAAAACTTTCCTATGTCCTTCTTCCTCTTCATGGTGCTATTCTTTGCTTGTGGCTTCTATGGGTTGTCGTGGGTCACTCCACATTGGCTCCGTCCCTTTTTTTGTGGTTTGGAAGTGCCTTTCCCCACTTTAGATTCACAGATCCAAAGTCTTTCTTCTTCTGTTTAAATTTCTACTCGATCTTGACAACATATGAGTACGTTGTACCAAGTGAGGAGATGTACAAGAACTCCATTTCTTCCTGGATGTATTTGTACATACAACCATAGTACTTGAGTACTAGATGCCTCTCAAAATCCTTGATACTGAACTTCGTGCGTAGGGTATGAAAAATATTCATGAACCCTGGCATGTCTTGGTCCCTTTCTTGTTGTAGTGTGGCCTATTTTATGTGCTTATCTTCATAGGTCCCGATAGGGTAATATTGTCCCTTAATGGCACCTCAAAAAGAATTCCATGAGGGTGTAGCTAAAAGTAGTGAGGGTTCCTCCTTGTCCCTATGATCACAATATGTTTCCCACCAGTCCTTGACATGGGGGGCAGATTTGAGGAGTGAAAAAGTAATATTTTCCCTATAGAAAAAATTATGGATAAAAAATATCCTTTGAGTATATTTAACCATCTATCTAGAGCATATGTGTCTATCTAACCTTCAAATATAAGAATGTCAAAGTTAACTTGTACCTTAAAGGGGGCGACACCTCTAAAGTGACTACTGGATGAAGATGCTTCACCCACTGATACCTATTGAAGGATCTAGGAAAAAATATCCGTCATCTCGTTCCTCTATTGCTCGAGGGCCTATTAAAGCAACAATTTGAAAGGATCTCCTACTCCCTCATCTTTATTTTCTTGTGTGATGAGGGGCCGTCGGGATCGGCAAGGCCGACTTTGCAAGGGTTCAACTAGTTCAAGTACCAACTCCTTATACACCATCCTCATTGGGAACATGCACAAAAAACGGAGAAAGAGTAGACCACTTTAATACCACTAATCCAAATTTATGAAGGAATGAAATGAAATATATATTCAAACAAAAAATCAAAGATACAATGAAACAAAACTTCAATTAATAAATAGCAATTCTTGAAAACTATTTACATAGAGAAATGGAGCAAACTAGCTCAGGCGATGGTACCTTCTCTCCGAGAAGACATGTGACAACTACATGCATTCTTAAGTATGTTAAAATGAGGCTCAAAGGCATTTTTATAATGAATAAACATTGATAAACCCTAAACATAAAAAAACCTAACCCTAGGAGGTGAAGCGCCAAAAGGTATGAGCTCCGATGGGGTTAGTTGGAATGTCAACTTCCTCAGGTCATAAATTTGATATATGATCTTTGTTTAGCGTGCACAATATCCCGTTAGAAAGGTCTATTCAAGGAAAAAAATTTTCGTCTGAAATTTTCAATCAAAGGCTAATATTTGTCTGTTTCCCCAAAAACATTGTTTAGGGCCTCAAAATGGCTCCAAAATCTTAGGACCTGAAAACTGCCAAAAATTGAAAACTACCGAAATAGGAAATGTGTTGAAAAATATGAAATTAATAGAAAACTATGCTAGGGGTTTGAGTGGAATAGGCGGGTGGCCACCGATATCCACTTGGATCAGGTTGAGAGTAGGGTCAACCCTAAGCCACATCACCATTATGCTTCCATGTTGCCCTTGCATGGCACTCTCATGGCACTGCCACACTAACATCACGTCAAGTCCCAAGTCCCCCACTACACTGGAATTGCATCCGACCATAGTTAGATTCAGGCCTGCACATTTGTGCAAGCCCTTTCCACCCCCGGATCCCTCGAATTCCAAATGACCTAGTGTAGAGGTTTTGCTGGTGGACTAACCCTACTACAAAGGAAACAATATTTAGTTTAAATTGTATCCACTTTGTTGAAAGGTATACACCCTAACCACCCCCAGATCCCCTAATCTATTCTTCATGTAACATAACCTAACAAATTTTATGTGACACACACTATATATGAAGGCTGGAACAATTTCTTAGTGGGTTGCCATAGTCATTTCAAGAATGGATGGAATATGATGAACCCAAGGCACTTGATGAAACCATTTTAAAATATAAGTATCACTATGTGGAGTCAAAGCATAGAGTGGATTCACATAAATCTTGAAAGAAGAAGGATAGAGTTGGCTTTAAGAAGAAGGGATTCAATTCATCATGACATAAGGACCTAAGGAAAATTTTCAAGTCTAATTTTCCAACAAAAATGTGCAACAACAGAATTATCCCACCCAATGTAACAACCCCAAGTTAAAAGTTCATGCAATAAAGTTAAGAAAGGAAAAATATGACCAAGATCATGAGACACATATTCCAAGCTGAATGTTGTTTAAAATATCTTAGTGGGTGTTCATTTGGTTTATTATGGCTAAGGGGAAATTGGCAAAGGCATTGGTAAAGGCAAAGAGGAAATATTTGGCATTTTATTTATGAAAGTAAAGGAAAATATGAGAAAAGGAAGGTGAAAGGTCATAGGTTTCCATGAGGAGGAAATTGAAGGGAAAATAGAGGCCTCAATGATAAAAAGGCTTATGAGGATTAGTTTAGAAATTTTGTTAGTTTAGCCTTGGAGTTGGCTTCAGAGAGGAGAAGAGCACCAATGGGAGAAAGCAAGCAAGAAAGAAAAGGAAGGCAAAGGAAAGTAAGGACAAGAAAAGGAAGGAAACAGAAAGCAAAGGACAAGATAGGAAGGATTGGATCAAGCAACATCAACAGTAGGACTTGTAGGTAACATATTGAATGTGTGATTTCCTAGTTGAAGTGGGAATGCATGGTGCATGCATTTTTTTATTTGGTTCATTTGTTGTCATTGGCAAGGGTTTTGCCTGGTTTGATAGTGGTTTTAGCCTTTTCTTTCCAATTCTTGGATCTCCATGGTGTGATGGGATTCATTCTTGGTTGAGCTTTGGATTTTTGGAAGGTTTTGGATTCAAGTGAGGTGATCTCAAGAAAATCCCAAGGGTTGGAGGTGGAGATGGTTTACTCTAGGAAGCCCTCAATAGGTGGGTGGAGAGAAGAAAATTCCTCAAAGGATGGCGAAGGAATTATGTTGCGTCTAGGCTTGGTTTGGTTTTGTGATCTTAGGACAAGTTTAGGTGGGATCACAATAGTGTGAGGGTGGAGGTGGTTTAACCTATGGATTCCCTTAGTTTTTTATGTATTTGTTTATCCCATGAGATCCCACATTCATGCTTGGAATATGGCATGAGGGTGATTGGCTGAAAGAAAGAATTGGTTCTACCCAATCTATGATAAGGTGGTATGTGGAAGTCCCCGACTTGTTTGAATTTTGCACATATTAATAAGAGCCATTTTCCTCTTGTATTTCATGAGTAAGTATACTTGTTATTATGTGTATTTGATGGTTGTTCTATCATGGTTATTATTATGGCTATATGATAGTTACAAGCATGGTTTCATAACAGGTTCTAGATATGTCTCTTGATATGTTTTGATTAGTTGATGAATGGTTAATGAATACATGAACTAACAAATGTTATGGAAGCTATTATGAGAGGGTACTGAGACCTTCTTGATGATTCTTAGATAAGTATTAGACCCCTATATTCAGTTATGCATTCATGACTTGTAGATTTCATGTTCTCAATATGTTTGATGAAAGGAATGTCATGGTTAGGCCAGGTTAGGTAAATTTATTGACTAAGTTTTAAATAAAAGGCTTTGTCTTGATGTTATATATCATTCTAGAAAGTCTCATTAAGTTCTGTGCAGTGGTTGGGAGTCAGGCCCTAAAAAGGTGACTCAGATTTTGTGGTCGCATGCTCAAAACTGAGAAATTGGGACTGTAGTCTCTACCTCCCAGGCTTATCCATGCGACTGGAGGGTCACAACCACTGAATTTCCTTGTTATGCAATTGAATAGGAATCCGGATCACCAAAAAGGCAAGTTAGCTCAGGGTTTGGGCACCTAGAGTGGTTGTTTATCTCCTAGGGGTCCTGTAGCTCCTAAGTAAGGTGAGTAAAGTTCTAGTTTGTCGATTCCACTTCCTTAACTATACTTGGGAGGTTGAGTAATGTCATAGGAGCCCTCAAATCATTTTTACCCTGGCAGGCTAATGAAAGTGGGTAAATGTGGGAGTTGGCGGAAGAGCACCTATTAAAAGATTTTACTCATAGAAAAAATAGTAATATGAAGGTTTGCAATTCCCAAGAGGGCACTATCATCAATTATGTAGCTAGGAGTGTACCTCAAATTTATGTAGCTGATTAAGAATTAGCAAATAGACCACCAAGCATTAGTCGTGGAAATGGAAGATATACTTTCTAACCAACCTTTTGAATTTTATATTTGTCCCTAGTTCTAACCTTGGTTACATTGCGCCACAAATTGTTGAGGTATGTGTTTTATAGAGACAAAATAATACAAAGTCATGGTTGGTTCAACTAACCATAGGAACCAAGGGAAAAGTAATTGAAGTTATTGAAGCACGAGAATTTGAAATGAGTGGATTGCACACGCAAGCAACCTTGAACGTGCTACCATTAGGGTCATATGACTCGATGATTGACATGGATTTGTTGGTAACACATAAAGTTAAGTTGGATTATTTTAATAAAACTTTTGAATATGAAGATGAAGGAAAACAAATGATATTACAGAGTGCGCAGAAGCACGTGTTAGTGAGACGAATTTCAACACCACGACTAAAGAAATACTATAGAAAGGATGTCCATTATATGCTATACACGTGTTAGATTCAGATGACCACAATAAGTTAATAATTGAGGACCATCTAGTACTATAGATTTTTTTCAAGAGGAGATACCAAGATTACCTCCCAAAAGAGATATTGATTTCTTAATAGAACATGTGTGAAGAGTAGTGCCTATTTACAGGGCACCTTACAACATGAGAACATATAAATGAGTGGAATTGAAGATAAAATTGAAATAAATGTTTGACAAAGTGTACATCAGGCCTCACGTCTCTTTATGGTGAGCACTAACATTATTTTTCAAGAAGAAATATGGTACCCTTAGGTTATGCATTGAGTATAGATAGTTGAACAAGATGAACATCAAGAACGAATATCCATTACCCAATATTGATAACCTCTTTGATTAGCTAGGAGTAGCCATTGTATTTTCAAAGATAGATATGAGGTCCAAATATCATCAAGTTAGGATCAAGTATTAGGACATCTACAAAATTGCATTCAAGACCAGGTATGGGAACTATGAGTTTATGATGGTGCCATTTGGGATTACAATTGCACCATCTTCATTTATGTGCTTAATGAACAATATTCTCAACAAATGTGTTTGTGTTGGTTTTTATTTATGACATCCTAATTTATCTAAATACAAAGTATGAGCACGAGGAACAACTCAATATTGTATTACAAGTTCGTAGAGAACACCAGGTATGTCTCAAGTTCAATTAATGTGATTTCTTTTAGAACATGTATATTATTTGGGTCATGTCATTTCATAGGAAGGAGTTGCAATAGATTCTAATAAGATTAAGGAAATCATGTAATGGTGAACACTTCCAAATGTGTCAAATGTGAGACCATTTATAGAGTTGGTAAGGTACTATATAAGGCTCATCAATTTTTTTTCTTTCTTTCGAATATTGGCCATCAAATTTCTTAACTATAGTGGAAGGGAGTGAGATTCATGTGGCCATCAAAGTGTGGAGCAAGCTTTCAGTAGTTAAATAATTTCTTGACCAAAGCACCTATCCTAAAAGTTGCGAATCCCAACAAAAAATTCTTAGTTTTTACAAATATTTAAAATGAAGGACTCATGAAGATCCCATGAAAAAGGGACATGTGATCATTATGAATCTAGGAAATTAAACGGGCATGAAAAAAAACTATGCGAAACTTTTTTTAAATCTTGACACCATTGAACATGCTTTAAAGATGTGGAGACACTACTTAGAAGAAGATTTTTGTTAAAGATAGATCACAACGGGTTGAAATACGTATTTTATCATTCTTGTTTTAATGCCAGGAAAGCTAGTTGGATGGCTTTGATTAGTGAATTTGATTTTTAGATATGACACATTAAGGAAAAGAGAATCAAGTAGTAGATTCACTTAGCTAGAGCATGCACATAATACACATGGTAACAATTATTATATGTGAATCAGATATCAAAGAAAGAATTAGAAATTTCCTACAGGGCAATCAACACTTTAAATATATAAAATGATGCTTGGATCAAGAGCCAAAGGGACCAAGGTGTGAAGGATATTAACTTCCATATGATTGCTTATTGATGTACAAGGCAAATTGTACATACCAAATTCAATAGAGTTGAAGAGGCCCATAATGGATGAATTATAAGAGGCCTTATTTAGGTCATCCAAGTTAACATAAGATGATAAAATCCATACAAGAATTATATTATTAGCTTAGGATGAAGAAATAAATTGCTGAATACTTTTCTACATGATTGGAATGTCAACGGGTTAAAGTTGAGCACAAGAAAATAATAGGGTTGTTGCAACCAATACAAATACTATAATGTAAGTGGGAATTCATATCTATGGAATTCATCACTAGTTTACCAAATATAGTCAAGCAACACAATGCAATCATGGTATTAGTGCATAAGTTAAGCAAGGAAACTCACTTCATTCTAGTGAAATCCACCTATAAAGTGATCAATATTGTGGCTATTTTTATGAAAGAAATTTTTAGATTACATAGCATGCTCAAGTCCATCATATCAAATTGGGATTCCAAGTTACTTCATTTTTTTTAAATCTTTGTTTGCAGGTTTTGGGACACAATTTGGTTTCAGCACAACCTAACATCCTTAAAGAGATGGACAAATAGAATGGGTCAAAAAGGTGCTAGAAATATGATAAGGATGAATGCTATGCATTAGCCCCCAAAACGAGAAGATTACTTACCTCTTGTAGAGTTTACCTATAGTAATGGCTGCTAGGAATCATTAAAAATTTCCCTTTGAAGCATTAAATGAAAGAAAATGTAACATCCCAATTAAATGGGATAATCTAGTGGACTGGATCACACTTGGACTAGAAATGTTAAAGGAAATGTAACAAGAAGTTGCAAATGTTAAGAAAAATTTGAAAGTGGTGTTAAAAAATGTATGAAGAAAGGTGTCAAATTGAGTAAATCGAATTTCCACATCAGCAAGACAACTTGGAGGTAGTTAACTAGTGTGACATGACCTTGTGACACCTTGGAGGTAATTAACTAGTAAACTTGTTTACACACTATTTAACTACCTCCAGGTTTACAAAAGTTCAAGATGAACTTAGAGGGGTCAAGGTGAATGTAGCAGAAGATGACTTGGTGAGCCTAACTCTTATAAGCCTTCCTAAATCCCAAGGAAACTACCAGGACTCTGTGAATGGAAGGGAAAAATTACCAAATTGGGAAAGGTTGTGGTCCAATTTGGTTCAAGAAGAGTTTAGGAGAAATAACAGAGATGGAAAGTCATCAAAAGTTGAGGATGAAGATAATTTTTCATTGGTTGGAAAGGGGAATAAGGGAAAAGGGAAGAAGACCCAAAGAAAACCTGAATCCAACCAAAATAATGGTAAGAAGAAATACATGATTAATATAAAATGTTTCTACTGCCACAAATTCAGGCACTATTCAATAAAATTTCTGCACAATAAGTCTAATAAGATGCCTTCATGATGAGCAGCAGGTGAAGCACTGGCTTCATAATTCGAATTAGAATTCACTCTAATATCATGCATGACCAACACTGTTATGGGGAGTGTGTGGTACCTTGATTTCAGTGCTTCGTTCCATATGACAGGGTGCAAGGATTTTTTCAGTAACTTGGAGGAGAAGGATCCCCAGATGCATATCAAATTGGGGGATGATGGGAGGTACAATGCTACAAGAATTGGTAGTGTCACCTTTGAGACGGAGAAAGCCTCTCCTCTTCGCCTCAAAGATGTTATTTTTGTACCTGGGCCAAAGAAGAACTTGATCTCTATAACAATTTTGGAGGATCATGGTTATGATGTTATTTTTAGTAAAGAGAATGCCTTTCTTAGACACATAACTACTGGGAAATTGAAGCTGATTGGAGTTAGAGTCAAGAACCTATACAAACTTGAGGTGGGAGATTGTGCTGCATTGAACAACAAGGCAGAAAAAATGCAGAGTCGGGATGTTGGAGAATTATGGCATAAGAGATTAGGTCATCTACACCATGGTGCCTTAAAAATCATGCAAAAAATTATCATTGGTCTCCCTAAAGGCTCCCTTGACCAACAAGATGTCTGCAAGGTTTACACATTAGGGAAATATGTTAAATCCACTTTCAATGGCCGAGATAGTAGAGCAGATGCAATCTTAGAGTGAGTCCACTCTGATGTTTGTGGACCCTTTTCTACAACCTCCACATCAAAACATAAGTACTATGTTATTTTTATTAATGATTTCCTTAGAAAATTCTAGATCTTATTCATGCGAGAGAAGGATGAAGTTTTCTATTTTTTTTTTGAATTCAAGGCTTTGTTTGAGAAGGAGGTTGGGATGAAGGTGAAGGATTTTAGAGAGCTAAAATGGAGGTGATTTTTTTTTTTTTTTTGCATGCCTTCAAATATTTATGTGCGAAAGAAGGTATTCGAAGAGAACTTACAACACCCCATAACTCACAACAGAATGGGGTAGCTAATAGGAAGAACATGAGCACAGTGGGAGCAACGAGGGCCATGTTGCATGATCAGGGCCTGCCATTGCATCTATTGGAAGAAGCATGCAACACCACAGTCTACTTGTAGAACCAAAGTCCCCATAGAATACTTGGTATGATCACACTAGAGGAAGATTTCTCTGGGAGAAATCCTAATGTGTATCATTTTAGAATTTGTGGAACTTCAATTTATCGTAATGTATCCAAGGATTCAAGGAAGTAAATTGAGCCTAAAACAGAGTTGGGAGTGTTTGTAGGATACATAAAAACTCCACACAATTACTAGGTGTATTTTCCTTCATTGAGGATGATAGTTGTAAGGATAAATGTCAAGTTAGATGAGGACAAGGCTATGAGATGCTCTCTGAAATGAGAGCTAAGTATTCCATTAGAACATGAGATTGTAGATCCAAAGGAGGAGCCTAAAGATGAGCTTCAAGAGCTTTTGGAGTAGTCACATATAGAGGAGCAGACATGAGGTAGAGTGGAGGCACCCACTCAACTAGAATCTTCTAGAGAGGGGAGAAAGATAACCAAAGAAGATGATAGATTGTTGCAGGATGCTAGGGAGAATGTGGGAGCCCCCACATCACAACGCAGGTAGAGGAGGTCACATGATAGGTATATTGGTTACATGGCTCTCATGATAGAGCCCATTGAGACAAAGTCGTCTTCATTTGAGGAAGTAGTTGCTCAACCAGTTTGGGTTGATGCCATGGTGGAAGAATATGAATCCATCATGAAGAAAAATGTATGGGAGGTGGTGTCGAGAACATAAGGGAAATTAGTGATTAGTTCGAGATGGATCTACAAAGTGAAGCATGCATCTGATGAGAGAATTGAGAAGTACAAGGTTGGATTTGTAGCCCAAGGATTTTCTCAAATAGAGGGAGTGGACTATGAGGATAATTTTGCACCAGTTACAAGATATTCCTCAATCTCCATTCTATCATTGGTTGTGTAGATGGGGTGGAAAATCTATTAGACGGATGTGAAGACCGCCTTTCTCAATGATGTTGTTGAGGAGGAAATTTACATAGAGAAAAAAAAGGCTTTGAGACATATGATCATTAGTTGCGTGTGTGCATACTCAAGAGAGCATTGATATGGTCTCAAATAGGTGCCCCAAGCATGGTACACTCGAATCAACAATTATCTCAGAGGATTTTTCTTCGCCAAAAGTGAAGCAGATGCGAACCTATATCACATTGTGGTAAATGGTAAGTTGCTTATTCTTGTTTTGTATGTCGATGATTTAATTTTGATAGGTGATGACCAATTGATTCGCTCTTCCAAAGAGAATATTGCAAGGGAATTTGAGATGAATGACATGGGCCTCATGCATTACTTCCTCGAGCTGGAAGTATGGAAAGGTGATGGTGAATTTATTATGTCTCAAGGAAAATATGCTACCTAGATACTTCAGAGATTTTGCATGGAGAATTGTAAGCCCATGGACAAACATATAGCTAAAAATTGGAGGAAGGAGTATGCTTCTTCAGGTGAGGAAGTTGATGCTACCATTTACAGGCAGCTTGTGGGTTTACTAATGTATCTTGTGAACACATGACCCAACATGTGCTATGAATTCAACCATCTTAGCCAAGATATGGTTAGGCCTACCAAATGATATTGGAAGGAAACAAAGCATGTGTTATAATACCTTAGAGGGACTACCCAATATGGATTATGGTACAAACAAGCAGGGAGTGAAGCTGCAAGAATTCACCAGTGAAAATTGGGTAGGGAGTCCATCTGACAGTAAAATTTCATTAGGTGATATGTTTAGTGTTGGGTCCGTAGCTATTTCCTAGTACAATAAGAGGCAGAGGTATGTGGTGCTCAACTCAGCAGAGGCTGAATACATAGCTGCAAGACAAGAAACATGTGAAGAAATTTAGATGAGGAAAATACTTGTGGGACTATTCAATTAAGAGATGGATCTGGAAATGATATATTTTGATAATCAAAGTTGCATTAAGCTCTATGAGAATTTGGTATTTCATGATAGGTCCAAGGACATTGATATATAGTATCATCATTTGTAGGATTTTGTGTAGAGGAGAATTATGTTTCTACAATACATTCCAACTAAGGAGAAAGATGCTGACATCTTAATAAAGGCATTATCAAGAAGAAAATCAAAATTCCACAGGTGTAGGATCAGGGTGGTGGAAAACCCCTTTCTTGCTAAGAGGGAGTGATAAAAAATGTGGTAAGAAAGGCTCAATTTGACTTTAGCCTTAATCAAATTGAGTAAATAGAATTTCCACACTACTGGGACAACTTGGAGGCAGTTAAATAGTGTGATATGGCTCATTTCACTTAGTTAGCTCAATAAATTCGAGTTATAAGGTTTGGAGTTCAGTTATGCATGTATGATTACTAAATTTTAATAATCTAATTCATTTATTTTTAGTTGTATTTAGTTAACTGACCTCTAAATATTGTTGGATTCAGTTGAAGGTTAGTGGTGCAATGGGACAACAATGTAACTTAGAGATATTTGTTGGCTTATAGGGGCCTGACCCAGGTTCGGAAGAGTTATTTAGACAAACAAATCCTGCAGCTACCAACCCTTTTGGATATGGTCCACGGAGCGTAGACTAAGGTCTCACCCGAGGTAGCAGGGAAGGGTGCTGGAACCAGGTTTCTGCACCCTTGGGATGTTGTGATGTGGTCTGGAGAAGTCGCGTGCCGTTCTAGGGACTCACGCTACTCTGCTTCCACGTAGATCCGGAGCAAGGCAATTCCTTAATACTTATTATTAATGAGATGTTATAGATCAGATCTACTTTTACGGTCTTTAAGCAAACATTTAATAGAGATAACTAGTTCGCGCACCTGGAATTATAGATTTGTATAAACTCATAACATAAGCATAAGCGCATAGATCAAACCGATATATCAACCATAAATTAACCAGATCCACAATATTTCAGATTTAACATAGTATTTCAGAACCAACTTATCTTTATTCAACTCTTTCGCCAATACATCCAGACCCGCCCTGTGCATTCAGCTACAGGGGTCCATGCACATAGCTATAGACTCTACCAGGCCTCTGCACACACAAATGCAGAGCCTCTATCAACCCAATAACACCCTTGACTTAGACTTATAGACGCAGAATATACTATCTTCACAGACCCATAGCATGAAGTCTCATTCCAGCTCCCAAAAGCTACCTTCTACCCTTAGAGTCTCGCTTTATTTATACATTCCCATGGTCCGCGGACCATGGGAAAGACGACTTACTTCCTATTATTCTATATTTTTTCTTAGGCGGACAACCCTTTGAATCGATCTATTACATTTCGCGCTCCACATATTTTGGAGTTTTACAATATTTTCATCCTGACTTATAGGCTCTAAGCCCCAAAACTGTTACGCGGGACCTCTGTTACCCAACAGGCCCCCAACACAATCATCGTGACTCGTCCTGAGTCACTTGTCAGTGCGGTGAGATGCGCTGCCTAGGCTTCGCGGTTCACCTCCCTGTGAGTGTCGTCCTTCGTTCTGCTGATCCTTCGTCTCCTGCAACGCTTCTTCCAGCTCTTGCTTCGTTGTTTCTACCAATTCTCGAAACCGATAATTCTTATTCTGCTCTTCTCGGTTAACACAGAACACCCCCTCATGGGATTTTAGCTCTAGCTGGGGTGCCGCATACAAGACCTCCTCATACCAACTCAACCAATTTCCAATTTCGTATCTTCTCTTCGCACTGTCTACTGCAGCTTTTGTTGCAATTTTGAAATACCATTGCTGCTGTTCGTGAGATCCCAATCTTCAAGATACATTAGAGATGACTTGTTAACTACAATTCCACCATTTGTCTCTGTATTTACATCCTTTCCCTTATCCTTTATGGTTCACTGACCAACTCATGGGTGAGGCTGCGGCATCTGGACCAGTTCTGCTTCGTGTCTACAAATTTGTGGCACATCCCCTCCCGTCGATGCTAAAATTTGCATGGTGCCTGCAACTATCCACACCGTATTCTTCATAAAGCCTTGCATCTTTGGCCATATCACAACCCTCAGCCTTACTTCTTGAGTGTAGATAATGAAGAGTTCCATAGTGGCGGGAAAGAACAATAGCTTACGGCTCTCAAAAGTGCAGCTTGTTTGGTGGAGGGCCCCCTGTGTTTTATAAGTATTTTGAAATTCAAATGCGTTGTCTCCCGCCTTTGCTGGTTCCCTCATGTTAAGCCTGCGACAGATCGTTCTAGATCCGGCTTGTACCTTGTCTCTTAATTGCAAACTGACCGCTCCCTTTCGCCATAACTCAGAAATCTTGTCATGAATAGTGATAGAAACAGTCACCTCTTTGCTGGTCAACGCAACAACGCAGCCCCGTTCGCACAACCACAAGCCTTGTGATAGACCAAATCTACACGCACCTCAGGTGTCATGCAACTTCCTGTCAGACTCCTTTATTGTCTCGCGCTCTCTTCCAACTGGCTGGAGTGGTGAGACTGTCCTTCGGTCGGTTAGTCAGGTGGTCGGCCCACCCGTGTAGAGCTTCAAACGACTGCCATTTACTCTTCCCGAGAAGGGTTCTCCATTGAGCTTGGAAAGCTAGACCGCGCCTCCATCTGTAACTTCTTTTACTACATTGGGTCCCAACCAATGCATTCGGAGCTTGCCCAGGAATTTCTCGAACTTGCTATCATATAGTAAGAATAGATCAATCTCCTTGAAAGTGCGCAACTTGATATGGCGATCATGCCACACTTTCTCTTGCTATTTCTGTACTTGCTGATGGAATTTAGCCAAAAGCCATTCCTCCTCAAGTTCCTCCAGTTGCACGAGCCGTTCCTCCAAAGCCCCACGATCATCCATGCTTGTCATTGTCACGATTTGCAAACAAGGTACAATGTATTCCATTGGCATGATCGCTTCCTTGCCATAAACTAACCAGAAAGGTGACTAGCCCGTCAACTTCTTGCACATGGTTCGGTAGGCCCATAGCACAATAGGGATGTGAAAGTTCCAATAATTTCGCTGCGCATTACAGAACTTAGTCAACGCAGTCTCCAAAATTTTGTTGAACGCTTCGATGGTCCCATTCGCTTGCGGATGGTATGGTGTACTCTGTTGATGATATATCTAGAATTCCTCAGTGAGCGTGCTGATCATTTCATTCAGAAAGTGTGTTCCTCGGTTTCTCATTATAATTTTGGGACATCCAAACCGTGTCAACACATTTTCAAACAAAATTTTTGTAGCTGTAGTAGCCGTGCAGTCCTTAACCGGTTGTGCTTCTGCCCACTGGGTCAAATATTCTATTGCAGTGATGATATAGCATGCACCCGTCTTCCCTTGAGGTGCGATAGGTCCCACGATTACCCACTTCTCGAATGGTTGTAGCTTGATTTATGGATTAAGCGGCATTTAATCCCTCCGTGATGGTTTCCCAGTCCGTTGACATACGTCGTAAGCTCGACAATATGCTTTTGAGTCTTGATGTAGAGTTGGCCACCATAGTCCTGTGCGAAGAATCTTTTGTGCTGTGGCGCGACCCGCATAGTGTCCTCCAGCAAACCCCCCATGTGCTTCAGCCAGGATCTGTCCTCACTCAAATTCAGGTACATATTTGCGTAATATTTCGTCGTTGCTCATTTTGTAGAGGTGTCCTGCAGTAACAGTAAAGTCTACTACATGTAGCACCAATTCTTTCTTTTGCTGAATGGAATATCCATGCAGTATGGTTCCTATGGTTAAGAAGTGGATTATATACTCAAAATGGCCTTCCGCGACGCACACTGCATACAACTGTGCATCCGATAGTCCTTCCTCTATGTTTGTGGGCTCTTCGCCGTTCTTAATTTGAGACAGGTGGTCTAGGCCTGTGTTCAAACTTCCTGGCTTTATGATGACTTCGAAGTCATATTCTTGAAATAATAGTAGCCACCTACAAATTCACCCCCCAACACAGGCTTATTCACTAGGTATTTTAGCACAGAGTGGTCAAAATACATCTTAAAGTGTCCTACAAGCAGATAGTGGTGGTATTTCTGGAGTGCGTATACCATCGCCAATCCTTCTCACTCAGTAGTGGAGTAGTTCTTCTCAGCTTTTGACAATCTTCAACTTGTGAACGCGATCAGATGATCAATTCCCTCCGCTCCTTCTTGAGTGAGTACTACGCCCAAAGCGATACATGACGCATCAATGTGCACATGAAATTCGATGTCCCATTTCAGAAATACCAATATAGGGGCTGATGCCATCTTTTCCTTCAGCATTTCCAGACTTTTGTTGCATTCCTCATTCCAGCAATAAGTAACATCCTTCTTTAGCAACTGTTCCATTGGTGCTGTGATCTGTGCGTAGCTTTTTATGAACTTCCGGTAGTAACTAGTGTGTCCTAGTGTGGCGCGCAGTTGTTTGACACTTCGTGGTGGTTGCAGATTGAGTATGACAATGATCTTCGCTGGATCCACCATCAAACCTTGCTTACAAACCACATGGCCAAGCAGGTTCCCGAAAGGGATGAGGAAAGTACACTTCTTCAGATTTAGCGCAATCTGGTGCCATCGGCAAGTATCTAGCGTTAACCGTAAGCTCATGGTATGTTTCTTAACTAGCCCGAATACGATCCAATCATCAAGATATACCTCTAAGAACTTGTGTATAATTCCTTGAATGCAACTACCACAACGCGAGAGAATATCGACGACGCGTTCTTTAGTCCAAAGGGCATCACCGTATACTAAAAACAACCCCATTCGATGGTGAAAGTTGTTTTACTCCTGTCCTATGGTGCAATCTTGATCGGTGGTACCCCGAGAAACCATCTGTGAAGGAGTAGGTTTCTTGTCGTCCCACATTTCTAATACCTCGTCTGTAAATGGCATTGGAAACAGATCGTTCACACATGCATCATTGAGCTTTCTGAGATCCACGTAGATGCAAATTTCACCCTTCTATTTCTTCTCCTACACAACCATAGGACTTACCCAATCGGACTCCTCTACTGGTTCAATTATTCCTGCTGCAAGCATCTTGTCTAACTCTTCTTGGATCTTTGCTTTGTATTTTGGATTCAACCGGTAAGGCTGCTACTTAACTTGCTTTGCATCCAGCTTCAGGGTTATCTTCATCATTCCCAGGTCACTGAGGATCCCTTTTAACTTCGTGATTTTTGTTATAAATAAATCTCGATATTCTCGAAGTAACTCGACTACCTTTTTCACCGTGGCATCGTCCCAATAGTCCCCCAGTGTTGCATACTTCAGCTCTTCCTCTGTTTCGATGTTTACTTGTTTTGTTTTCAGCGACACGGTGATGTCTGGATCCTCGATTGCTGGTCCGTGCACCTCATGACTCCGCTTTGTTTCTAGAATATTGATGTGTCTAGGGTCGTCCTCATCATCTTTTACCTGCACATTGTAACATTCCATGGCCTGGCTCAACTGTTGCGACTGGTTTGGCTGCAAGATTTCTTCTGGTTCCAATGGTATTTTGAAAATAACGGCCTTCACCAACTGCAACACGTCATCCACAGTATCCATCCATTGATCTTCAAAGAGGAATGTTGACAGAAATTCTTCGCACAAGATATCCCATTCACCTGTGCCATGTCAGAGCTCTGTTTCAATATACCACTTCCTTGGAATGACGTCCAGGGTATGATAAAATAAGTGTATCCACTCTGGTTGAGGCTCTTCTCCATAGGCTTGGACCCATCTAGTCAGGTGCATGCATGGGTCATCATGTCCATCGTATTTCTCCGTTATGCATAGATTTGGCCTCCCAAATCTTATCTGCATCATGCGCCTATAGTTGCGCGAATTTTTGAAGGTTCCTTCATGTGTGCCCCACCAATGTGCAGGCATCGTGCACAATGCCCATTTCAACGCATCAAACCGTTGGTGCTCTGGTACCGTGATTTCAAACTTGATCAAGAATTCATCTACTACTGTTAGCCCATCATAAATCGGTAGTTCACGATCCTGAGCTCTAACGCAATACAACGATTTAGTCACCATATTGCAGTTTAACATGGTTACTCCATTCAACCAGTTATGCCACCACTCATCTTCTTCATCTAAATCTTTAGTGCAGTATTCTACATGCCCCACGATATTATTCCTTCCACCGTTTGATTGTCCCACTCTTGATGTCGTGTAGTAATTTTGTAGATACAATCTAATTCATCATCATTTCCTTCGTCACGCATGGGTTTAGTGTAACGTGGTCCTTCAGTCGAGTCTAGGTGAATGACTATGCAGAGCGACTTCTTCTCAAAGATCATTTTCTACTTCTTTAAATTAATAACTCCATTCATATCAGTGGCCAATCTATTCCTAATAATGCAAGGTAAGGGCTACTTTCATCCACGATTTTGATTACCTAAAATTCTGTTCGGGTGCTTGCGCCTTCTATATCTACCATAATCCATTGTAGTCTTCCCATCGATGGGACCTTCTGTTGATTCACCATCCGCAATTGAATATGAGACCATTGCAGTGTGGGCTTGCCCATGTGCTCCCATATCTGTTTAGGTAGTACATTTGCATCTGAGCCCAAGTCCAGAATGATATGATCCATCTCATTGTCACCAATATGCGGTGTTAACCACATTTCCCGCTGCGACGCATGTTTTCCCAATTTTCGGACCACGCGAGGTTCACTTGACCCTGCACACCTATTTATCAATTCTTGTAAGCCCTTAACCGCTGTATTGTCATGAAGCAATTTCATGCATGTCTCTAAAAAGGTAGTCAGCTTCGAGGGATCCCTTTCTGGCTCAAGTTGATCCCTACTACCTTGGGTAGAGACCTCTGCGAAGCTCTCCCTAGCTTCCAGACATGTCTCCTTACGAACCCCTACATCTTCCTTGGTTGGTTTCCCCTTATCCTCTCCTATGACTGTGCCACTTCTGAGCACCATGTTTACGTTGGGATCTTCTTCACATGGTTCAGACCTCATCATCTAGACATTCTGTGTCACTGGAGGTTGTGCTGACCTTTTCTTACGAGTCTGCGCTATCAGTGTGGGGCAATCTATCATTTCATGGTCGAATTGCTCATAGTACGAGCACAATATTCTGATCAGGTTGGCACAGTCCCGCGCGTAGTGACCTGGTACTCCGCAGTTATAACAGATGAGCTACCGGCAACCCCTTCCTAGCCCATTCCTCCCCATCCTCGTCCACGTCCTTGGAACCCACCACGCGTTATCGCCACGGCTAGATCCTGACCTCGTGCTTCAGTCTACATTCTGTAGGCAGGTGACTGGTGCATCAATAGTTGATAACTACGACAGTCTTGTTCCTCGTGGCCCACCATTTTGCAAAAGTTAAAAAATAGCTACTGGGGGGTCTGGTTAAATTTTGGCAGTAGATGACAGTTGTCCATGTTGTGCTTTCCTCCCACCTGATAGATTGCGCACCAGAGCGAGGGCATTGCGCTTGGCCCTGTCTGTGCCTCTGGTCGCAACGGTGTTTGTCCCCTCGTTGCCACATAGTTCGCAAAGACTATACAATGATCTTTATCATGACCCTGACTTCTACACTTTATACACCACACTTCCTCCCAGGCTCCTGGGCAGGGTGCCTCTTCTTGTTTTAACTTTTGCATTTCTAAACACAGGTTTTGTATTTGCGCGTGGATTTGCTGAACTCCCAACCCCAGATCCTGTATCGGAGTTTCGTGTAACCTCATCACTATCTCTAATGCTTCAGCATGGATTGAGATCTTTTGCCATGACAGAGCCATCCTCAGATGTGGCATCAGTGATGCCACAAACCATGCGCAGTGCTGCGCATCCGACAACGTCATGTTCGCCTCATGTATTATACTTTTCATTCTCTGATCTAGATCCAACGAAGTTTCACCAGGCATCATCAGGATCTCCTTGAATCCTTTGATCAACTGTGCCTCACGTATTATACTTTTCAATCTTTGATCTAGATCCAACGGAGTTTCACCAGGCATCATCGCAATCTCCTTGAACCCTTTGATCAACTGCGTTTCTGATTTCGGCCGGCTAAATTTTTTATTTTTATTTATTTATTATTATTATATTATTTATTATTATTATTTATTTATATAATATATATATATATTTTAATTCAGTCCAGATCTCTGCTGTTCCTGCATTCGGGTGATCGCTTGAGTACATTATATACCATGTCAGTGCTCGGTCCTGCAACGCGCTAACTAAGGTAGCCTTTTTGATGTTATCGTCTGTAACTCCCTGCGCTTCCCATACCACCGTTACCACAAAGAAAAATTGTTTTGGATCTTCACTTCCCAAAAACATTTCAATTAACTGATCGATCAACCCAAAATAGCTAGTGCATGCAAAGAATTCAAATTTATCAATTGAAGTGGAGATGACAAGGCAGTGTAGCATCAGTTGTAGACTAGTCTTGAGTGTACAGGTGTTGCATGCAATCAATGATCAATGATAATTGTACAATCAATTTGGAGGAAATTCCCAAAGAATAGGGGATAATTTCCTTAGGAATTGTGAAAGGAAATAGGAAGCTAGGTGAGAAAAGAATTGGCTAAGTGTTGGCCACAATTGTTCTTTGGGCAGAGAGAATAATTATTCTTTTGCAGGTTAAGCTTAGAGTCGGAGCTAACAATTGTAATAGATTCTCTATTCATCTGATTAATGCAAAGAGGCTTGCGAGGTTTTTACCAGTTGGGTTCCCTTATAAATCACTATGTATTTGTGGATTTGCTTATTGCATTTCTATGCATGTTGTTCCAAATTGTGAATTCCATTCCAAAGATCAATAGAGTATATTTGTGTCTATTGATTTTAGATTACATTTCTTGAGCAATTTCAATTCTATCAAATTTCTACAATTGGCACGAGATTGAAATAAATGCTATGTAGACAAGATAAGAACTCATAAGGAGTTCAAAGGAGAGCATGTGTATCTTAGGATCAAACCAATAGATTTTTTTTTTTTGAGAATGGGAACTTGTTCCAAGTTGTCACCACATTATTGTGGGTCATTTGAGATCTTAGAGAGAGTGGGGGCTACCATGAAATCACATAATGTATTCCATGTATATTTGTTTAAGAAGTATATTGTACATGATTCTAATCACATCATTGATTGGGCCACGATGAAGGTGGATCCTAAAGGAAAATTTCAACCAGAGCCTCAATGCATACTACACAAGAAGGAAATTATGCTCCAAAATTGATCCATCATGTACGTCAAGGAGTAGTGGAAACACTTTGGAGCATTGAAGCTAATGTAGACTACAAGATGCCATGAAAATGGCATACCCATTTTTGTTTGTTGTACATAACCTTTAACACAGATAGTAGAACATCGAGGAAGGTGTTCCTTTTAGTGGGAAGGGATTATAACACCCCATTTTGTAATTATTATACTGATTAGAGAAATTTTTAAGTCTAAAATGGGCCTCCTAAGGAATATGTTGATGGTGCTAGACTCGCCAACATGTAAGGGGATCTCCCCAGTAAGAAGTCCCAATTATACCTCGGACTATCTGGTGTAGGGGCAATAGTGGGTCGTACAGTAATGCCTTGACTGCGATTTCGCAGATAGGCAAGTAAGATGTCTCTGTTGGTGGTAAGGGTGTGACAACTGCAACAAGCCAAGGAAGGTGCATGAGAGGTTCAAACACACGGTGGTTGAGATGAGAACACTCCTTGGAAACCTGTGATAACATTGAGTTAAGAAGGGAACATACTAGAAAAGATGCATCACAACATGGAAGGAAAGTTAGCTAGCAATCCATGGTGATGGTTAAACCAACAACACGTTTAAGAAAGATTCATACATACATACATAAAAAATTCCATACATCCATGCGTAAGCAAACAAATACATATATCATTTAGAGTAAAACAAATAACATAGAATACAATACAACATATGCATGTAATGAGCTGTCTCTGTTATATTAAAAAGTGTAAGTTCCAACCATACAATACATCCATGTCCAACCACTAGTTATGACAACAGAACATTAGCTTGAGCAAGCCATGCAAGGCATCACTAACACTCGGTCCGTTGTGATAATACCAAATCTTTGACATGCTTGTGATGGTGAAGATGTCGAGATGATGCCAATCTTGGTCGTCCGTGATGGTGTGCATGTGCTCCATGGTGACATCTTGCTGAAGCGAACTCTTGCCTCCGTTGCATCCCAGTGCATTGGTGTGGCTCCTCCATCACACTCATCTGCTAACATGCACATGGTCTTCTTGGGTGTAGCTGAATTGGCGACACACTAATGCATAGTGTCCATGCTGATCTTCTAGTGTGTGCTGGTGGTCATGCGCATCAACTGTCAACTGCATGTTCAACTCCAGTCATACTTGCTTCTTGTCTCTTCCTCGGTGAGTGTGCCAAATGGGTTAGCTCGCATGCATGCACACAATGATATGCATGCTGTTGAATTCCCTTGCATGCGATCAACAACATTGCTCACCATGTCTTCTCCATGCCAGATGCTGGGATAGATCTTTAACTTGTACGGGAATAGTTTCATCTGTGAGTGCATGTTGTGCCCCCCTACTATATCTATTCCTGTTGTAACTCATTTCTCGTCTGTGCAACTCATGTTCTTCCTTGATTTGCTGCTTCATCACCTGCAACTCCTTCTCTATTATTTTATTTTCTCTCGTGCGATCTTCTTGTCACGTTGTCACCTCATAACCTCAATCTCCAAAGTTTCTTTCATAACAAGTGGATCTGTTCGAGCTTGCAACTTTGCTCTGCCTCTGTGTTGTCAACAACCTTCCTCTTGCATTCGCCGGATGCAGGTGTGTTGCCTTCTGCTACTGCTGATGGTGTTGATTGTTGTGATGTTTATCGCTATGATGCTACTACAATATTATCTTGATGTCCTTGTCTACGAACAACTTGATGTCTTCATAGGTAGGCAAGCTCACAGACACTTGCTTGGCTACAACCCACGTTGTTCTCTCAACGGTGTCCTTTGACTCTATTCTACTGAAGGCCATTAGATTTGTCTTGCTGAGATGCAGATGAACACCTACGATACTTTGAGACATGGAAACACTCATGGCAATCAATGTTTAGTTGAAAACCAAAAAAAACTTGAGAATTGACTTGCAACATACTTGTGTGACTGATCATGAAGGCTGCATAATTTCCGTCGGGAGGTTAGGAGATTGATTGCCAAAACTGCATAAGGCATAGTCTGGGAAGTTAGGAGGCTGACTGACTACTAGAACTGCAAAATGCATAGTCTAGCATGGTCTGCTGAGGACTGAAACTGCGGAATGTACAATTTTAGTCAGCAGTGACATGCAACTAGCAAACTGCATTGCATAGTTTTTGGGGCTAGCTGGACACTGCCTCCAAGAATTGCACAATGCAAGCCTGGAGGTTAGTGCCTATCTAGACTTGCACAATTTCTACAGGGAAGGAAGAGTCTTCTATTCCAGAAATGTGTAGTGTTGGCCAGGCAAGACACGGTCCGAGCCAAGGCAGACTAGTCTGGCTGACGGGTGACTGAAAACATAAGAAGTCTGAATGAATGGTGAGATGAGTGTAAATGAGAGTGAATGATCATTCATGCAAACAACAAGTGCAGGATTTGGAAAATGGGAAAGCATGCATGTGTGTGAAGCAAGTCGCTGCAATGATGACCCTCTGTGCAAAACAGTGTCATACATGCAACATCAGTGAGATGTAAATGGAAACTAAGATGGTGCTAGTACAAGATAGTATGCATGCAAAGGACAACAAGCACTCACTTAAATAAAGTAGACAACATTCATACGAAGCAAAACACAAAAAGTTCTAGAAACACAGTGCAAGTCAAGAGCACTGGGCTTACCCAAAGACAACTGAGCTGAATGTGCTGACGACTCCTATTTGCAGTGTGGGATGCCAAAGCTGCAAGGTCGATGTGTGGGATGAGATATACAATGTCCAATTGATAATTTTTGATAAGATCGAGGTTGGGAAACACATGCCACAAATCTGGGAAAAGCGACACTTGGTAGGAGGTTTTTGAGATGATCCTTGCATGTAAACTCTAGCAGCTAAAAATAGATCCTTGAATCAAGGGATGCCTTTGCATGTTGCCTTGGGAGGAACAACCCATGCATGCAAATTGGTTTTTCTCAGTCTCGGAGGGAATCAGTCAACTCAACTGCACATGCAACAGTTTGCTCAACTAGGAGGAAAAAATGCGCATTTCTAGGAGGGAGCTGGGCTGTCTTCCTAGAGGGATTGCGCAATTTCTGGGTAGAGCAATTGACTGCTGCCCAGAATTGCGCAATTTCTAGGTTGAGCAGCCCTTTTGGGAGGAATTGCATAATTTTCTCAGTGAACAGTGACAGGCAGAATTGCGCAATTTTGGAGCCCAACAGGTTGCCAGACAGAATTGCGCAATTTCTAGAGGGAAGGTTGGTTTCCCTCTAGAATTGTGCAATTTATTAAGGGAGCTACTTAACTTGCGACTGGACCAAGTCCGGTGAAACAACCTATGTGGGGGATGCAACAAGCTTTGATCAACAGGCTATCAATTTGCAAGAAACTCACTAAAGCTTGTGTACTTGACAAGACAAGAGATTTTGCTGTGAAAGGTTGGTAGGGAGGCTCCAAAATGAATTTAAGGCAAAATTTTGGAGGGTGGTTGTAGCCGCTACAATGCTTGGTGACACACTAGTAGAACTCTAGCTGTCTGAATGGACCTTGTTCGTGAAAAGCAAATCTAACACCTCCGGAAAGTATTGTACAGTTGTTAGTTCATCTTGGTTTCCACACTTGCTTGATTGTAAGATGTAGCATCTACCAAGCCCTTGTTCGGTCGACACATATTACAAGCCAAGCCAACACAATTTTTTCGATTAGGGTTGAGGAGTATATGATGCACAAGTAGTATAGTCGTTAGAGTCTTAGTTTCATCTCTAGTGTTGCTGCGCTGCTAGCGCGCCTGGACAATACCCCAGCGGAGTCACACAAGAACACAAACATGGCTCCGCTGCCAGTGAGCCTGGTTAGTACCCCAACGTAGTTACTTGCATCACCTCTCTGTGCTAGAAGCCTTTGTCTTCTTTCATCTTATTCATTTTTCATTTTTTCAAACTTTTTTCACTTTTTCATTTTCATCTTCATAACTGTGCATATCACTTATTCATTTTAGAGGCGGAAGAGGGATCTCGACTTATTGAGAGTAGAAGAGGTATTTCCTTCAAATAAGTAGTTTATGTATACCTCTGACGTGCTTGTTAAGGTTTTCCCCCTCACCTTACTCTACTTCACTGAGCTGACAAGGATTAACCCAAAAACAATCAACTAGAGTAGGTGATACTAAGCGTGCAAGCATTGTATTTTCACCAAGGTTCACTTCGAATAGTACATATTTTCCATTGGTGTATCATGGAATGAAGTCAACAAGTTATTAAATAAGAGAGCGGAAATCAGATAACCAAATGTTGATAGTTGTACAAGTTCTCTTGTACTTTACCCAACTTGTTTCAAGAGTTGCACACGGTCCATGCAAAACTAACCTACTGACAATAAAAAGCAAACAAACCAAAAGCAAAGTAAGAAGCAGAAGAAAATGTGGAAGCAATGCGAGTGAGCAAACAAACAAGTAAGAAAACAAACACACAAAGAAAGAAGAAAACATGCATGCAAGCAAACAACTCAAAAGAAAACACAACTCCTACTCCTAAGCTAACAACGCATGGGTCATCTCACGTGAACTGATACTTCCAATCCGACCACTGACGCATTGGTTGACCCATGTTGGTGAAGGCATGGTTCGCGAACAAGACAACTATGCAAACCAGTAAACAAGAAAGACATAACAATGAAGACAAACACACTCTGAGTTTACAAGCGTCCACAGAACAAAAATGAGTGAAAGCGCATGAAATGCACTTTGTGCACTTGCCATGGTGTTGTGCTACTCTGTGTGCAGATGTTGAGTGTATGCATTCTCTTGATTGTGATATGCAAGAAAATATGAGAAAGGTAGACCACTTACGTTGTGCATGTGTGCTTGCTGTGTAAGATTCCTCCAATGCATGAGCGATGGGATCGTGTAGTTCGAGTGGAGGAAGAAAAATATGGGTGTTTGGTTGATCTTTAATGGAAAGCAGAGAGTGACGAGGAGCCTTTAGTGTTTCAACAATTTCCTGACCGAATGTGAAACCAACCTCAGGACAGTGAGGGCCTAACATAACAATCAGCTCAGGCTAAAGTAGCTTGATAGCCTATAGGGTTTTGATTTCATTGACAGATAGATCAATATCACAAGGGATGTTAGGATAAAGTGGATGAGGCGCGTCTAGAAGGGATTCATCCTTCACCACGGGTTCTTCTTTAGATTCCCACACACACTCATCATGAATTATGGCATGGGTTGGTTGCATAACAACAACTCCATTGACAACTTCATCCTCGTTCAAAACAGTTGAGGAGTTTGGAATGGAAGAATAGAACGCGGGTACGAAGGTTGAGGGAATGAATCCATGTGACAACCAATATGCTTGCAAGCCAAATATGCACAGATATCAAGAGCAGGTGGGGTGGGAGGATGTGACAGTTCAAAAGATGTGTGTGCATGGTGTCCCACATCACTTCGCGGTGGTGGAGCTATTTGATGAGGCGAAGGTAGACAATCACTTGTGACAACAACTATTCTTGCCAGTGATTGCGTAACTCCATCACCGAAGTGTGCTGAGCGAGGTTCGGATATGCGAAGAAGATACTCAAATATTCCATAAAGAAATTCCCAATCAATTTCATCTTCGGGAAATTGGTATGAAAGATTAAAAAAGCATGTGTAAAACTGATCAACAGATTCATCAGGTGCTTTTCGTAATTTAAAAATTTCTTGATTGAGTTCTTTATGGTTAAAGTGATTGAAATCACAGTCTATCTCTGCGACCAGATGAGCAAGAAAATGAATAGTTTTTTTGGGCAGCATGGCACACTAGTGCATTGGGTGCCCACGAAGCATGTAGATGAATAATGTGCATGTCATGTATTCTTCAAAGATTCCATGTCTTTCGCATGAGCCTACAACAAGGACCACGAGCCTAACCAAGGCTTCGTGGCCTCCACCATCATATGTTTTATGTGACAAGTTATCTGAGAGCTCTTCCAAGATAATGAAGTCATTTCCATAATACATACACTCCAGAAGAGAAAATCTGTAGTTAGTCATGATAGATATGTAGAGATTCAAAATAGATGTGAAGAATCAACTTGTCATCAGGTCCTCCTTCTAGCACCAAAATGTTGACGGCACTGGACCTGCCAACATGTAAGGGGATCTCCTTGGTAAGAAGTCCCAATTAGAACTCAGACCGTTTGGTGTAGGAGTCCCAGTAGTGAGTCTTACGATAATGCCTTGACCGCGATTTCACACAAAGGCAAGTAAGATGTCTCTATTGGTAGCAAGGGTGTGATAGATGCAACAAGTCAAGGAAGGTGCATGAGAGGTTCAAATACACGGGGGTTGAGATGAGTGCACCCCATGGAAACCTGTGATAGCACAAAGTTAAGAAGGGAACACATGAGAAAAGATGCATCACAACATGGAAGGTAAGTTATATAGCAATCCAAAGTGATGGTTAAACCAAAAAAACATTTAAGAAAGATTCATACATACATACATAGAAAAGTCCAGACATGCATGCGTAAGAAAACGAATACATATATCATTTAGAGTAAACCAGATAACATAGAATACAATACAACATATGCATGAAATAGGTTGGCTCTGTTATATTAAGAAGTGTAAGTTCCAGTCATACAATACATCCATGTCCAACAACTAGTTCTAACAATGGAACGTTACAACCACAACCGCCTACTCCTCCAAAGAGATGTACTAGCTCTGTGCAGTGGAGAAGCCAAGGCTTGTTACAATACTTTCTAATCTTTCTCTAAGATAGTCCTATTAGAAGCTTGGATGACCAAAAGCCTTTACAATGAGTTATGAGGTTCTATTTATAGAAAAGGGTGGGGTGACCCTTGACATTCCCCTTTGTGACAGTTCATCTACCCTCACGACTCTTCATCTACTCTATGACTGTTACATCCAACTATCGACATTTGAACTTCCACTTGAAAAGACATTACATTACAATGCACATGTGCCCATGTGAGACAAACTGGCTTGAGCAAGCCATGTAAGACATCATTGACACTCGGTCCATTGTGATGATACCAACTCTTTGACATGATTGTGATGGTGAAGGTGGTGATCTGATGCCAAGATTGGTCGTCCATGATGGTGTACATGCACTCCATGGTGACATCTTTCTGAAGCGAACTCTTGCCTCTGTTGCATCCTGATGCATTGGTGTGGCTCCTCCATCCAACTTGTCTACTAACATGCGCATGGTCTTCTTGGGTGAGGCCGAACTAGCAACACATTGATGCATAGTGTCCATGCTGATCTTCCAATGTGTGCTAGTGGTCGTGTGCATCAACTATCAACTACATGTTCAACTCCAGTCATACTTGCTTCTTATCTTTTCCTTTGTGAGTGTGCCAAATGGGTTAGATAGCATGTGTGCACACAATGACATGCATGCTGCTGAATTCCCTTGCATGTGATAAAAAAAACTTCTGACCATGTCTGATTCATGCCAGCTGCTGGGATGGATCTATAACTTGTACGGGTGCAGTTTCATCCATTAGTGCATGTTTCACCCCTGCTATACTTCTTCCTACTACAACTCATTCTCTCATTTCTGCAGCTCCTGTTCTTCCTTCAGTTGATGCTTCATCACTTGCAATTCCTTCTATGTTTTTCTCTGCTCTCGCACAATTGTCTTGTCGCGTCGTCACTTCATAGCCTCAATCTCTAAAGTTTCTTTCATCACAAGTGGATCTGCTTGAGCTTGCAAATTTGTTCCGCCTCTGTGTTGTCAACAACCTTCCTCTTGCATTAGCCACATGCGGGTGTGCGACCTTCTGCTGTTGCTGATGGTGCTACTTGCTGTGATGTTGATCGGTGTGATGCTGTTAGCATCTTATCTTGATGTCCTTGTCTATGAACAACTTGATGTCTTCATAGGTAGGCAAGCTCATAGACACTTGCTTGGATGCAACCCATGTTGTGCTCTCAACGATGTCCTTTGACTCTGCTCTCTTGAAGGCCATTGTACTTTTGCTGCTGAGAGGTAGATGAACACCTGCGATACCTGGAGACATGGAAACACTTATGGCAAGCAATCTGTTAGTCTAAAATCAAAACGAACTTGAGAAATAACTCACAACATACCTATGTGACTGATCATGAAGGCTGCACAAATTTTGTAGGGAGGTCGGGAGACTGACTATCAAAACTATGTAAGAAATAGTCCAGGCTATCAGGAGGTTGAATGACTGCTGGAATTGTGCAATGCATAGTTCAACTTGGCCTGCTAAGGACTGAAACTGTGTAATACATAATTTTAGTCAGCAGTGACATGCAACCAACAAACTGCATTGCATAGTTTCTGGGGCCAGCGGCACACTGCCTCCAAGAATTGTTCAATGCAAGCCCGGAGGTTAGTGCCTGACTAGACTTGCGCAATTTCTGGAGGGAAGGTAGAGCCTTCGCTTCAAGAAATGCGCAGTGCTAGTCGGGCAAGGCACAATCCAGGCCAAGGCAACCCAGTTTGGCCAATGGGTGACTGAAAACATGTGAAGTATGAATGCATGGTGAGATGAGTGCAAACGAGAGTGAATGATCATTCATGCAAACAGCACGTGCGAGATTCATAAAATGGGAAAGCATGCATGTCTGTGAAGCGAGTCGCCGCAACAACGACCCTTTGTGCAAAACAATGTCATGCATGCGACAACATTGAGATGCAAACGAAAAATGAAATGGTGCTAGTACAAGCTAATATGCATGAAAACGACAACAAGTGCTCACTGAAATCAAGTAGGAAACATTCATACAAAGCAAAACACAAAAAGCGCCAGAAACACATCCCAAGTCATGAGTAGCGGGATTAGCCCAAGACAACTGAGCTGAATGTGTCGATGACTCCTAGATGCAATGTGGGATGCCAGAGCTTCAAGGTTGATGTGAGGAATGAGATATACAACATCCAGTTGATGAGTTTTGATAAGATCGAGGTTGGGAAACATATGCCACAAATCTAGGAAAAGCAACACCTAGCGGGAGGTTTCTGAGACGATCCTTGCATGTAACCTCTAGCTGCTAAAAATAGATACTTGAATCAAGGGATGCCTTTGCATGCTACCTTGGGAGGAGTAGTCCATGCATGCAAATCAATTTTTCTCGGTCTTGGAGGGAACTGGTCAACTCAACTGCACATACAATAGTCTCCTTAGCTAGGAGGAAAAAATGTGCTTCTGGGAGGGAGCTAGGTTGGCTACCTAGAGGGATTGTGCAATTTTTGGGTAGAGCAGCTGACTGCTACCCATAATTGCACAATTTCTGGGCAGAGCAACTGACTGTTACCCATAATTACACAATTTCTGGGCAGAGCAGCTGACTGCTACCCATAATTGCACAATTTCTGGGCAGAGCAGCTGACTGCTACCCATAATTGCACAATTTCTGGGTGGAGCATCCTTGCTGGGAGGAATTGTGCAATTTTCTCAATGAATAGTGACAGGCATAATTGCGCAATTCTGGAGCCCAACAAGTTGCCAGACAAAATTGCGCAATTTCTGGAGGGAAGGCTGGTTTCCCTCCAGAATTGTGAAATTTCTTAAGGAAGCTACTCAGCCTACAGCTGGACCAAGTCCGGTGAAACAACTTGTGAGGGGGATGCAACAAGCTTTGATGGACAGGCTGTCATTCTGCAAGAAAATCATTGAAGATTATGTACTTGACAAGACAAGACATGCTACTATGAAAGGTTGGTAGGGAGGCTCCAATACGAAGCTAAAGAAAAAATTTGGAGGGTGGTTGTAGCCACTACAACATAATATTATAAAATAATAGTGGAAATAATAAAATAATATTAGATTACATCATCAAATTTTAGAGGGAAAAAAGAAAAAACTACTTTTCCAAATCGTATTTTCAACTTATCTCCCTATTGTTTTACTCAAATTTTGAGCGAGAGAACTTTTTGGATGCAAAAATTGATTCCCCAGTCAAGTAGTGCCCATATTGCGTACTTTTGATGGACCATGCTACATGAAAAATGAGAAACACATGAAAAAACGTGATTAGAAACACATTTTAATGTATTTCCCATTTTTCATGTAGCAGGATCCATCAAAAGTATTCACCATGGGTACTCATTGGATGAGGAATTAAATTATGCATATAATGAGTGCTACCACTAGAAATTTGAGTCAAACCATAGGGGGATAAGTTGAAAATAAAGTTGAGAAAATAGTTTTTAAAATTTAAAAGTTTTAATCTTTTTATTTTTTTACTCCAAAAATGGTGAATCATACCCCATGGTTGACATCATAATCTTGTATGCTATTGGTACTTATAAATTTAATTTTGGTTGTACATTTTTGTTTTGAGGCCCATTTTAGACCTCAAAATTTCTCTAATGATGACTTGTATTCTCAGGAGATGATAACATGCATGTTACTTTAAATTTTGTTGATGTAATTATGTTTCCTTTTTGCGAATAGTTGAATGAAAGGTGGAGTTCCTACATGGATTATGATGCAGAGGGAATCTATGAAGGGGAAATGAGGAAAATCATTGTCATCTAAAATTTCTATTGGAGTTAAAAAAATAAATAATAATAATACAATTTTCCCATAAATCAATTGAGAGGGGAATAGATAGTTGAACTATCGACTTCCCACAATTATGAAACTAGTTGGGAGTTGTACAAAATATCCCATAAGTATAGGCAATGTATTCATCTAGAGTTTTCAAAATTGACCCATGAAATTTCAATTTGGACCTGCGAAATTTCATGTAGGGGTTCAAAGAAAAAGAGAAAATTTGTGGCCATAAAGGAGGGCATGTACACAAATGGGCATGAGGACTAAATATGAGTAAAAAATGTTCCAAAAATCCCTCTAGTTAATAGCAAAATTGTGAAGCATTTATAAATACATTTTATGGGTGGAGAAATCAAGCCTAAGTGTCTCCAACCCATGCTGGAAAATGGGGTTGTGAATTTTCTGGATGTATGGATAAGTAAGCACAAAGAAATTTGGAGAGGAGAGTCCGAGGCACTACTAGGGTAGTGAAATACCTCGTTTGTGCTCTGAAGACTAGATTTCAAGACCATTTTGACTTTGAGCAAGCCCCTTGCTTAAAGAGTTGAAAAACAATTTGTTGATTTATGAATGTGAAGGAGAGTAACCTTCTTATGGCATCATAATTGAGCTTAAGGGTGGCCAAATACAAATGAAATTAATGCAAAACTGAGCCTAAGGTTGGGTGGAGAGTAGGTCACCCTTCATTAGTCATCGATAGCCTTTGAATCTAACTTAGATAAGTGCCTTTTATGTTTTAAATATGAATAATGTTTATTACGTGATTCTATTTAAATGATATTCTTGATCGGGTAATAAATTTGAATATTTGTTAAACTAAAATTTGGTGTGTACATACATCATGGCACACTTGTATCTTGAATGGTAAGAGATAAGCATTAAAAAATAATATTTAAAACATATTAATAGTTAACATATCTTGGCTGTAGTCAACATTTGTAAGAAGAATTTATGACTGGAAGGTTTGAGTAACTCTGCCCCTTAGCCCCTTGGATAGCCATTAAGGGTGGTTGACAAAAATGACACAAGTGGCTCTCAATTATGAAGGTCTGGTTTTGCACCAACTAGGCATAAGAAGACCTAGACATGCTACTCATTGGCATTGTATACATAATCACAAGAAGGAAACTCATTATTTTAATATGTTTATAAGTGAGAAATATCCTCACAGAAACATTTTAAATTAAGTGATAAATGAAGTCACTAATGAACTTATAAACTTGTGAATTTTAACTTAGATGATTTACTGGGGAAATTTATAGAACTTCATAATTTTCCTAGATTATATCTTTTGTTGGGAAATCCATATGACTTAACATAGCTTGAATATATTGTGTGTTGGGACAAGGAAAATTGGAGGTATTCTATGTATTTATGTCTATAGACTGGCTATGAAGATTGTCCAAGTTTTGGGACTATTGTGGTACATAGTTCAAAGCCAACTGGAAAGCAAGAGGATAATCAAACACTGATATCATTTTCATAAAAGTGTGAGGATGTTATATTTTGTTTACAACTAAAAAGGAATTTGAAGAAATTTGTTTTTCATAGAGAGGCCTTAAATCTAGCCCCATTCTCATTTAAAGTATGATGAGCCAATGGGGTATTTAGCCATAATACTTCAATTAGTTTCCCTCGATGAAATCTGATTATTAGTTTTTTTTTCCTGGGATAATCTGATTATTAGTTGTAATTGGGGGAGGCACAATATTGGTGAGTGAATTCTCCAAAGAGGAATATGATTGAATTTTATTTCAAGTGGATAATGGAGAAATAATTACATGAGGAAAAAATTTGTGAAGTTTAATTCCCAAAAGAGTTAGTGTGTGTGATTTTTTTCCCTCTAGGAAAGAAAAAACTAACTGGTTTTCTATTAAAAAAAAACAATTCACATAGAGTATGTAGATAGAAAAATAGCTACTAGGAAGTACATGGATAGTAAAAGGAAACCAACATGATATCATGAAAATCCCATGTAATAAAAAAAAAAACCTGTCCATAAAAAGGGGATGTGCCAAAAATGTGACTAGAAAACATCCCAAAAACTAAAGTCCCGTCCATGTGAGAAGAAAGACATCTGAGACAAAAAAAGAGAGGCTATTGATGATGTTCCAAGAAGAAATGACCAACCATTACTAAATAAGAGAGACCAAGTCCAAATATCAAAATCTATGGATCTAAAACATTAACATGTTGGGATCTTGCCCTTGCTTTGAAGAAGTCACTTGTAGAATACTTTGAAATGTATTTCTCCCATATGGTGTTTATGACCATAATTTTAAAGCGAGTCTACCACTGTATTTTGTCCCTTGCCAACATGAGAAAAATATATCTCTTTAAAAAAAATTCTTCAGATCCATAATCTTGTGCACCCAATTGCACAATAAGGGAGGATAAAATTCCAAGCAATTATTAATATAGTCAATTGAGATGTTAGAATCACAAAAAAGAAACAATGTCAAGGTGGAACAATATTGAATAGAATAATATACCCCACAAAGCAATAACTTCTACATATTTTAACTCGAGCCACAATTCCAACATAAGTGAATATGTGCTTGCGTTTTTAAGACAATGTGGGCACCACAACCACATTCATGTGAACGAGAAACACCATCAAAGAAATGTAGGTAGAGAGTTCATGTAGTCAAGGAAAACTACTTTCTTGGAAAGTGCTTTTGGTGGCATACGACCATATTCATGGGAGAAAGCACAAATGCTATCGCTAATCTGGGAAAATATCATATGAAAATTTTTAAAAAATAAGAGTGTTCCGATAGCGCCAAATGCCCCATAAGATAGAAAATGGAATGGTACTGTACTCCTCACAACTTGACTTCCAATATCGAATACAAGCTTCAATCGATGTATATTTTGGAGAAACAACCTTGTGGATGTGATGAAGTACTCTGTCCCAAATGAACTTGGCATTTGGGAAAGATATAAGTAAATGGGAGGCCTATTCATTCACTTCCCTGCACAAACAACATTTGCCTGGGCCATGGAAGTCCCTTTTATTCTTTACAACTCTTTAATCTTAAAGGCATGTTCCATGCTAGACACCCAAAAATATTTAATTTTAAAGGCATGTTCAAATTCCAAATGGGTTTGAACCAACACTTTGAAATGAAGGATTATGGATAGCAAGTGATGTAATCATATATCTCTTTGACATATATCTTGGACTCAATAGGAATACTGCCCCATCAAAGTGAATCTAGGAATTTCGAAGAGGAAGTTCATTAATGTATGCTTCCAAAATAATAGCTAACTAACCATTAAGAACTAATGCCTTAGCATGTTTCCAGGAGAGGGTATGTAATCTTGTAGAAGGCACTGAAAAGATTTGGGAAATATTATTTATGCCCATATTATCCAAATGAGTTAAAATATCAATAAGTAGTGTGTGGTTGTCTTGAAAACTGGAGATTGAATCAAGTCCAACCTCGACCATCCTGCCATTCCCGATCTCCCATGACAAATTTCCAATGAACCATTGTTTGATCTTCATGATGCCTTACCAAATAATTGAGATATTTTGTGTGTGTCCAACACCATTTTTAATCCAAAAGAGGCACTTTGTGTTTTTTTAGATATTTCTCCTAAACAATGGATTGTCACAAACTAGTGCCAAATATTGCATGCCAAAACATCTTTGTCATCAATGACCATCCAAAATTTTCTAAACTATTTATTCTCTGTCTATCTGCATTCTTATGTTTAGCAATATCCTCTAGAATCACTAGACGAAACTTGTGGCCTCCGCTCGCACCAGACCATTAAATTTTTGAAATTATGGAATTAATATTCTTGATGATGCGCTTCGACAACATGTATAAATGTAGCCAATAGACTGATATGTTCTGTAAAACAAATTAAGCCAGGATCAACCTACCACCACTTGATAACCATCAATGTGACCATATAGACAACATATCTGCAACTTTGTTAATGAGCCATTGCCAATCTTTGATGAGGTAACCATTTGGTTTCGGAAGAAAAAACAAGGTATTTAAATCCCAGATCTAGTGGGGTGAATTTAATTGAGAATATGTTTGTGATTTCTTCAATTATGTTTGAATCAAAAAATGGATATATAATCCAATATTTTATCTTATTCATATACAAACCAAATGCATCCCCAAATTTCAATAAGAGATAGGATAGGTACCTCCATTGGTCCGCAAATACCTATCCAAATATCAATGCATCATTAACGAAAAGTAGGTGAGAGACAAAGATCCTTTTGGTGATGTGGAGTCCAACAAATAATCCTTCTGCATTGGCCACCAAAATCTTTCTACTAAAACCATCAATGATCAAAAGGAATAATGAAGGAAAAAGAGAGTATCCCTGTCGAAGGTGTAGAAATTTCACTTGTAGAACAAACCGATATATGCAATGTCCTAAAGCATAATACTTGTTCTACTTCTACAAAACATTAAGCGGAAGCATAATCGAATTCATGAGAAACATCAAGTAGAACCATGCATAACTGATCAAGAGAAATAATCACACATAACACAAGATATATCCAAGGGAAAGCACCAACATAAAACCCCAACCATGTATTATCAATCAAGTGGAGATCCTCAAAAACATACAAAAAGAATCAACTCAATAGCTATCCTACTCTCTCTGTAATCAGAAGATCTTGATGATCTTCAATCAAAGATGAAAATCATGGACTACCTAGGCCTCAATATATAGGCCACAAGTCCTCCAATCTCCTATAATAGATCCTTCTCCATGGAAGGAATACTTACTAGAAATATCCAAGCATCTGATAGTACACTGTCCCACATCTGATCTCAACTAGGTCTCTGACAAAACTGACATGCAACAATTATCCATGAGTGAATTCTCAGTTATCTAAAATAATAGTTGTCACATGCATGCAAGCATTAACAAACTATATTTTATTAGTTTAACAAATTGTTAAAATAATCTAACTAGACTTGACTAGTTAGAACTAAGTCAACTGATTCTCTCATTATAGAACTCATACTTATTCCCTTAATTAGTGGAGGAAATTAAGGATAAATTCCTCAATGAGTGGGACAACTCATGTGGATGCTCATAAAGACTTCAAATTCACATTTCCTTAACTAATTAACTCATGGATAATTAATTAATTAATATTCCAAATTGCTGTTATGACCAAGATTAATTTTACTTCCTATAGATAGACTAGGGACTGTTATAAATAGGAAGGGACCCAGAAATGCTGTTTTTAGAACTTTCTATTTTTAGTAGTTTCACCTCTCACCCAATGTGGCTAATGACCTCACTGGCCAAACTGCTATTTTTAGACATGCTATTTTTAGCACATTCTAAATTTAACATTTCTTGTTGCACATTTTTAAACACTGCCTCTCGATAATAAAGGCTTTCTCTCGAACCCGATCCTGTAACTCTGGAATGTTTTGCATGCAACACATCTACCCGGTCCACTTACTGAAACAACACTTGGAACAAAAACACTCCCAACTAACCACTCTGTTGGGCTAGGAACATACTTTGATTCTGAAGCTCTACCTGCTGCTGACAAGTGCTCCCCCTCTGAAATCTGCGCTACTGTAACATCTCCATGCATCTCGCACCACTGCACACTTCTCTGTGCCACCTAGCACTGTGCAAAACACTTGTGCCTCTCGCATTGCTACAGCCTGCTAGCTATGCATTGTCCTGGGATTCCCTGCATTGTTGCTCTCTCTGCTACTCCATCTGCATCTGTCTCTACCCAATCAGTCAGTTCTTGCTACTCCACATCGGGGCTCCTGTAGCAAGGTCTCATCCAAGAGGTTAGGTAGCTCAAGGATCCTGCCCCTCCTCCTTGGGACGATCACTCTATATCACCCCACCTCTTACCTGGAGGTATGGCTGCATGTGATCCTCAGCCCACCTCGCTTGAAGTTTCCCCCTACTGGAGGTCTCTACATGAGTATATGTCTCTACTCGATCTCCTCTCAACTTCCCTTGTTGTGGCTACTCCACAACCTCCTGAAGTTGTTGCACCAATCGTGGCTCCTCCAAAATCGTTTGAGACTTCTTCTGGCTCTGCATGTTGAGAGGTAATATACCCTCCCTCTCAACCACCAAGTCTCCATTAGTTTCCTTGCTGCTCAAGGCTTTGCATGCATCTTGAACCTCAAGAACATATAGGTTCTTGACTCGTGAACCAATCTGCTTCACTTGTCTAGTGATGATGTGTCTAAGAAAAACCTTTCCCTTACTGAAGGCTACATCATAGCGTTTGTCTTCCAGCATCGTGATCAACACCAAGTTTCTCTTCAGTCCTGGTACATACTTGACATTGGTTAAGGTAAGGCGAGCTCCATGCTCCCTCTGAAAAATAACCATGCCTACACCTGAGACACTATACTTCTCATCATTACCCATCGCTATGAGTATCTGGAGATATTTCTCCTCCAAGGTACTGAACAAACTCTTGTCGCTGGTCATGTGGAAAGAAGCTCCATTGTTAAGAAACCAACCACTTCCCACCATGGATGAAACCATGAATGCGAAGAGTGTGAAATCCAACTCAAACTGTGAAGAAAGTGCCTCACCTTTAGATACTTCCCCAGATCCCTTCTTGGATTTCCTCCATGGACAATTTGCAGCATAATGGCCCACCTCATGACAACGAAAGCATCACACTTTCGATTTTTCAACCTTCTTCCCATCATTGGAAGAACTGGATTCGGAAAGAGAAACCTTCTCCTTCCCCTTCTTCGCCTTACTCGCTAAGGCACATTTCTCCTCATCATGCATGAATGAAGAACTGTCTCTAGTGCTCCGTCTCATCTCGTCTTGCATCAAATCTGACCATAGTCGTTCCCAATCTGGAAATTTCTCCCTTCCATTCATCGAGTCCAGGTAGCTATGCCAACTCTTAGGAAGGCCAAGGAGTGCTAGACTCACCATATCCTTATCCAATGTCATGACCCCTACACTTGCAAACTCATCCCTGCATGTGATGAGCTTGGTTAGATACATAGAGATCATCTCATCCTTTCACACTTGATCTTTTGAAGTTTGTCCTTCAGTGCCAACTTCCTTGATCACTGCTATTCTGATATAAATCTTTCAATGTTTTCCACATTGCATGCGAAGTCTCCTTCCCATGGAGGCTCGAGACAATGTGATCTCGCACTCCCTCCAAGAGAATTCTCCTAGCTCTAGCCACACGCTTCCTCCATTCCACCTGCTCAGTCTTGTCAGCAGGCTTAGGAATTTCTTGATCAATGAAATCCTTAAGGCCATTATCTTCCAAAACTGCCTCCATGTGATCCTTCCAAGCTATATAGTTTGAGCTTCCATCAAGGGCATACTCAAGCCTCAAACCATAGAACGCCATCGATGAAATAGATGTGATAATAATTCGAGATCTTTATCCCGAATAATAAACTTCGAATTTCTCCTGCTAGTATACTATTCTTGCTTGATCACCTATGCTCCGATACCATGTAGAAGTTTCACCTGTAGAACAAACCGATATATGCATTGTCCTAAAGCATAAGACTTGTTCTACTTCTACAAAACATTAAGCGGAAGCATAATCGAGTTAATGAGCAACATCAAGTAGAAACATGCATAACGAATCAAGAGAAATAATCACACATAACACAAGATATATCCAGGGGAAAGCACCAACATAAAACCCCAACCATGTATTATCAATCAAGTGGAGATCTTCAACAACATACAAAAAGAATCAGCTCAATAGCTATCCTGCTGTCTCTCTAATCAGAAGATCCTGATGATCTTCAATCAGAAGATGAAAATCATGGAATACCTAGGCCTCAATATATAGGCCACAAGTCCTCCAATCTCCTATAATAGATCCTTCTCCGTGCAAGGAATACTTACTAGAAATATCCAAGCATCTGATAGTACACTGTCCCACATCTGATCTCAACTAGGTCTCTGACAGAATTGACATGCAATAGTTATCCATGAGTGAATTCTCAGTTATCTAAAATAATAGTTGTCACAAGCATGCAAGCACTAACAAACTATATTCTATTATTTTAACAACTTGTTAAAATAATCTAACTGGACTTGACTAGTTATAACTAAGTCAATTGATTCTCTCATTATAGAACTCATAATTATTCCCTCAATCAGTGGGACAACTCATGTGCATGCTCATAAAGAATTCAAATTCGAATTTCCTTAACTAATTAACTCATGGGGAATTAATTAATTAATATTCCAAACTGCTGTTAAGACCAAGATTAATTTTACTCCCTATAGATAGACTAGGGACTGCTATAAATAGGAAGGGACCCAAAAATGTTATTTTTAGAACTTTCTATTTTTAGCAGTTTCACCTCTCATCCAATGTGGCCAATGACCTCACTGACCAAACTTCTATTTTTAGACATGCTATTTCTAGCACATTCTAAATTTAACATTTCTTGTTGCACATTTTTCTACAAAAGGTTGCGTGAAGCCCAAATGAAATTTGACGGGACACCATTTATTAAGACTGCATAATTTACTGAAGTCACGCATGACATGATCCATTTGACTACCTCAACTGATAAGCCAATATTGTGAAGAATCATAGGAAGGAAGGTCCAATACACACTGTCGTATGCCTTGTGCAGGTCTAATTTTAAAATGACAACCTCCTTTCTCTTACATTTAATAGAATGTAGGCATTCTTGTCCTATAGCGACCACATCTTTGTATGTGCCCATTTTAAAGGAAGCCAAATTTTTTCTTACGAAATGTGTACAAAGAGCTTGTTTTGATTCCTGGAAGCAATAACCTTTGAGATAAATTTGTACGTTATGTTTCATAATTATATAGGTATGAAATTAAAGAAATACGTACGAATCAAATATTTTAGAATGCGAGTGATAAAAGTTGCGTTTCTAGCTCCAAATATTTTCCTGTGTAGATGAGATTCTTCGATCATGTGCAAGAAATCATAACCCATGGTATCAAAGAACTACATAAATTTATCCATAGTTTACCAATTTGGACCAGGACATTTGTCCTTGGTAAATGTCTTAAAGACATTAGAAACTTCTTGTATCGAAATCAGACCATGATCAGGGCATCGTCCTCAACCAAGAAGAATTGAGGAAATAAATGGCTGCACTCTATTTGATTTTGGATGTCCACCTTCGAATAGGCCTGATAAAATTCTCCAAATAAAAATATCTCCTCCCTATGGATTTCTTGTAGCTTATAAATCTTTTGTCCTAAGCCATTTATAATGTCCCGTATGGTATTTTGATTTCTATGCTGGGAGGAGAGATGATGAATTTTTTTTCATATTTTTGTTGCCCCCCTCATTCTTGGTTGTGTAAATTTTAAGTCACCATTCTTCCTCTTGCAAATCTAGAAATTTTATTTTACGAGCCTCCAATTCCATAACTTGTTTGTGTTTGGCCAATGACAGGAATTTTGGATTTGCGGGGTCATTTAAGTGAGCCATGTCATCATCAATTTCCACAAGTTCTTTTCTGTGACAATTATTTTTGTTATGAACCCAATGTCTCACCACCTTATTTATAATTATAAGTTTTAATACGATTGAATCCATCCACAAAAATCCCAGGGGATGTTGCAACAATTACCAAGTCTTATAAATCATAAGCTAGAAATTCAGGTCTTGTATCCAATAATGGTTGAATTTGAAAGGAAGAATGCACCATATACGATCACCCGCCCATTGGAGAATGATAGGGGAATGATATTAAATTGGCAACTAGGGCCAAACTCCATGTGGGTTAGCTTATTTATGATAGCTGATATTTTATTGAATCCCTCTTGTCGAGAGGTGTAGGATTGATCCAAGATCATTCGATTCCGATAAGTATTTATGGAGATATGAATTATTTAGATTATGGAATTATCATCTATCTGACCAGCATTTTGAGTAGGCTCAGAAGCCCAATAGACGTGTCTATTCATCACCTACACGTTAGTATAAATAAAAGAGGATTTGATGTCATTTGATAGATACATTACTGAGGTGATCTCTTCCTCTCCACGTCTTGGGTTTTTGGAGCAGGAGAGAGACACCTTGAGAATGTACGCTGGCCTATGATGCCCTAGTTCTAATGCACAAAAATACACAGTAAACGTGATGCCATATACGCAACCACCGTAGATGGAAGCCGCAGTAGAAGGGAGCCATGCTAGATGGAAGACGCTGTGATACATTGCCCTAAGCTGCGGTCAAATTTGAGAATCTGCTCCTGAAGAGCCACAATCCACATAAACACAATTCACAGGAAATGACACCATGTAGCAAC
>APFE030852173.1:89525-120643 GCA_000404065.3 Pinus taeda
TACATACATACGCAGGCATACAACGCAACATGGAAATATATATTACTTACTGTATATGGATTACACGCACAACAATTCCCTATACTCTATACATAGTCCTTGAAATATTTGATATGTTATTGATGGTAACACTCAACTCATACGTAGCCTTGGAAATATCTGATATGCCATTGATGGTAACACACAGTTCATACGCAGCCATGGTAATATATGATATGCCGCTCATGGTGAAATGCTGTTCAAGGAAACCTCATACACTATGGTGAAACCCTATACGCTGTACATAAACCTAGGTTAATACACTGCAAAAGGATACTTCTACACACAGTCAACGTGATGCCATATACACTGTATAGTGACGAAGATATATATGCAGATCCGGGAGAAATCTACACTGTACATGATGAAGATATATATACGCTGATCCGAAGACACCTACATTGTACATGATGATACAATGATGAAGATATATATGTAGATTCGAGAGACACCTACACTGTACATGTTCATATGCTGTCATGGTAACAACATGATAAACTGGTTCATGGAGAAACTCTATACACTGTAATAGAGACCTATAAAAGTTGTAATGGAAAATTGTTAACACATGGAGACCTGTTAACGCAGAAAGAAGGATAGGTTAAGAAGTATGCCGAATAGGATCTATACCCTAGCTGCTTTGCTAGGCTGCAAGCCATAGCAAGCAGATAAGGCTCATATCAACAGAAGCAAATTGTTGCAGCATGATGAAGCAACGAGAAGGCAAAAGCAGCAACATGATGGGCAATACTATGAGATCATGTGCATGGGTAGTACAATGATACATGGAGCAGAGGCAATAGCATAATGATGATGCACATTAGCAAGGGCAGCGGCATGATGATTGATAAGATCATGGACATGGGCAACATGATGATAATCATGATTAGTACAACACGGTGCAGTATGCAGTGGTGCAACTAGAGGACCAGATGCAGCACAATGATTGGTATTAGTTGAAGTAGAATTTCTCCAACTCATCTCATCGTTATAGGAGATAATCTATGCTCAGATATAGAAAATTCAAAGTGTTGACTTCTGTTGTAAATGTACTATCTCTCTCTCTCTCTTTCTCTGCTAAAATTTGAAGATAAAAGAAGAATTGATCAAGGGTTTCCCCACACATTGTGGGGTTTGTCCCTGGCTCGCGCCACATCTTGTGTCCTCTTGTCTTGGCTTGTCCTCTGCGATTTATATTTATGTTCTATATACAGTTTACTTTATGTTGATGTGATTGTTAATATGGAAAAGAAATTAAATAAATTGCTCTAGCATAGAACATACCAAAAATTAACAAATGATCAGATAATTTTGAAGGAGATACCCATGATCTCATGTAGCTAAAATTCTCCATAAGGTTTTCATGAACAAGGAAATAATAGATATGTTTGGCTATTTTCTTAGGACTGAAGCAACTATTTTTCGAGGTTGGAGAAGGAGGATAAGGGAGTATATCCATGAAATTGTTTGCATAAAAAACCTTTTGGAAATAAGTTCCTAGGGGATCCAACTTACAACATTCCCCCAAAACTTTAGACCCTAAGACTGTAAGATTTAGGTCTACCACCATAATAATAGATCTAAATTTTAAAATACCAAATGGATCCAACCTATGCTAGAAATATCATTTGCTTGTGTATGGAGCATAAATGTTGATGATACGAAAACAAAGGGATGATCCTCTAGTAAAACACGTAAGTAGAATACTTGCAAAGAATTTGTAAGATGAAAATCAACAATATCAGGATCCGAAAGAACAACCATACCACTGGATAATCCGGAACCATATTACCCAATGACCCTTTAACGAGGGAAAATATTCAGAAAACATTTCAAAGCTTTGTCCCCAGAGGCCATAGGTTCTTGAATGAGAATAATAGATAGACAAACTGTCTTAATTAGATGTTTTAGGGAATTTTGTTTAGAGGTGTTCCCTAGTCCTTTGAGATTTAGGGAAATGATTTTCATGGAGTCCCATGTTCAATGGGCATGATTACTCTATGAGCCCAAATATTTGGAAACTGAAATTAAAACATCTTGTAAATTTAAATCATCCAAGAAATTGATGGATTTATGAACTACGAGTTTATCTACCAATAGGGATGATTTGTAGTGACTTCTGCGTTTCTTGCAAATAGTGATGTTCTTGGCAGAATTGTGGTTGATGATGATGGTTTGGGAGGTGTTAGTTGAATGAATAGGGATGGGGGCTAGGTCTAATGAGTGATTCTAGAAAAGTAACTCAAGGTCACTCACTATGGAGTTAGTAGGAGAAAGGGTTCCTTGGTACATTCCAAATTGAATGGGTGAAGGGGTAGGAGCTAAGTTGGGGCCGACCGATGGGGCTACACTATCCCTACCCCTGTTGGGCACAGGAGAAACCTTTGAGGTTGATACAGATGTGAGGGAAGGCAAGGATTGAAAAAAGGAAGGTATACCGATCCAATCCAATCGAATAATAGGATTCATATGTGAGGCTAGAGGGGATAAACGACCAAATTCATCAGATAAAAAATGTTTATATAAATTAGGACCCTCTAAAAGAGAAGTTCAACAAGTTCCATCCAATAATTTATTGGATTGAAAATTAAACCCATTGAGAATTCTACCACTGGAAAGTACTTGAAGTAAATTGAGGCCCACCACATTCACAAGAATCTTGACCAAAGTTAGGTGGGGAGTCCCTTTGGACAAGGAAGAAAAGACTTCACGTTTTCATATTGTGGCATGTCTTGACGACCCCCAAAAGGCCTAAGGCAAAATTCCAGAACATGTCCCATCTGATGGAACTCAAGGCATCAAAAAGGGATGCCCCAATAATGCATCTCTTGTTAAAATAAAGTATAACCACAATAGAGGTTGATCTCCATTGGAATTCCTCCAAATAAGTTGATCTCAAATAGAATCCACACCACTCCTTTATCCATACCAAATAGCATTTTTTCATCCATAAAAATGCACTTTCCAATGGTGTTTCCAATCACTGACATAGCCTGTAACGTCCAAAATTCCAGAGACAACCCTAGAAGCTTGACCTAGGCCAAACGATGACTAGGGACATCCAACATCAGATTGAAGCCCAAATACCATTTATACATATTGAGAAAACTATGTCCACTAGCCCATGGCCTTTGTATTATATTTTTCACATCTTCCTAGCTTAAGAAGTGGAAACATAAACACTTATTCATTAAAATTCTAATTCAGGCATATATGAGATGATGGGCTCCTAATTAACCTCAACCTAGGTGCACATAACTTCCCCATTCATTTCCAAGAACTCCCACTTGCCGATGAGTGCTCTTTGCTTGAGGCCCACAATTATGTCCCTAAAGAATTCCACCCGAAAATGAAATTCCTTAATTTCCTATTACACTTTAACCAACTTTGTTTTTATTTTTTGGGTGGGATGGGTGCCTTCGATTGATATGAGCACCTTTCAGATCAATTTCCTTTATAAAGGGAGAAAAATTATGAGATAATGCACATGAATGTTTATTGGAAAAATTTCCAGAACATAGTTTCTCTCGAAATTCAATGGAGGTGTAGGAGAAAGCCATCTTTGCTTCCAAAGTGGCCCAAATTAACTCTTCATGATCTGATATGTCAATGCCTTGCATGGTTGAAGACCACTATTAAAGAAAAGAGAAAGCTATATAGATAAACATAGACATGTGACAACTTAGATGCATAAACGATCAACACAGATGAGGCCATTGATACCTCCAATAGGACATATAAATGTAGAGAAACGAGACGATAATAAAGGTGCTTGTGTATACAGACGAAATGCCACCCCATAGGCATATGAAAGATATTCTCGAAACGGGGGAGATAAGATTCATATGTCTTTCTGTGGTGCAGGTAAATTCTCAGTGCGAACACAAACAATTCCTCTAGCCTGAGAGAGCGGGTCTAGCCACAAACAAACAATCTATGGAGAATCTCCTTAAGCTAGAATCAATTAAGAGGGCCTAACTCTTAGAACGCTATTATGCTTGTTGATGATCCTCCTTCCTCACTCTAGCTGTCTTCCGTTTCCTTCCTTCGAATACCTGAAACAAGTAAACAAAAACAACAACAACAAATGTGATAGCATACAATATTGTATTCAACCTACTTAATAGGTCAAGGAACATTAAGCCATAAAGATGTAAAATGACACTTCATGTAGGAAATCAATTGATAGTTGCATTTATATAAATTAGAAAGAGATTACAACCTGTGCCTTGACATTGTTGGTCTCCTCCGACGTATCCAGTTTCCCACACTTCTGCTAGCACTTCATGGATAGCCCCAACAGTGGAAGTTCTAAGGCCTATTTCCCTCTAGTATCAAACCAAACCAAAAACACACTATTCTCCCTCAAACATACACTGGAAAGCTACACGCTATAGATGACTAGCTGATTACTCAAACTTACTCAAAAACTCCAACTAGCTTTTGCTTGGGAAAAAGAGAGGTTTATATAGCTTGGATGGATGGGATATGGTTCCTCTCATCATGGGAGAAGGTCTTACCTCTTGATTTTGTTCCATCCTAATAGGGGAAAGGATCCCAAGCTGACTTCCTCAGCTCCATCCAACCCAACCATCTACCAAACTTCCGTTGCGAAGCTTCTATACATGGAAGCTTTGACTCCTTATTTAAAAAACCTTACAAAAGAGGATCAACGTGACTAGAAAAGGGCTCAGTCACTTTGTACGATGTGAGGGGTAGTTTTAATCTTTGCAAATCGGTGCGAGGAAGAAACTAGTCAATAGCGTCAGTCTTGTAAATTGGGATAAAAGGAAGATTCTTGGGAAATGATGCAAAGGGGAATCATTCTGCTCATGAAGAGGGACATATTGGGAGTTTCTTCTTGATGGGAAAGCATTTCTGGTTTACTGTAGAGGTCCTATAGGATTGTGGATGGGGAGTACAGGGACAGTGACAAAATCTTGTGTAACAGATGCCATCTAAAACGTGAATGCCGAACTAGAATGAGGGGTGAAATGCTTTACAAGTGGAAGCGGGGAACCAGAGTCCATCATCAGAAAACCTGCAAGCAAGCATAGATACATATACATCACTAAAAACTATGAATAGTGATACATGAATCATGGTATGGACATAGCCATCCAGCGAATAATCATGTAAATGGATCCGAGGCATGGGCGTAGCCATCCAATAGAAAGGATCATAACGAAACCAAGGAATGGTTGCAACCATCCAATAATGAGAAGGATCATATATAACAACTCATGGTATGGTCACAACCATCCATTTGAAAGAGACATGTATATCAACATGATCATGTCACATCGCCTCACAAACTAGACTTGTGTAATATTAGCCTAGGGTCTTGCGCTCCAAACACCCCGATCAAAGTACAAATCCTAACATGTGAATGAATGTGTTGAAGTCGAACATGCTAGGAAGTCGCTTGATTACCGGTTAATGATGTGAACCATTAACAAGCACGAGAGAAACCACCAATAATGACAATGGATATCAAGGTACCGACACCACAGTTCACGGAATGTGAATAAAGGAACTGATGTCGAACACTCATGAAATCACCTGATTGAAAGCCAATGATGTGAGCTTGTCATTGAGTGCAAAGAACTTGCCATTAGGGCATGCAAGCTCTAAGGTACTGGAAGGGAGTCTCTCGGTCAACTTCCTGGATATTGAGCTGAAGTCGACAGGAAGTGACTATGTCAAAGGAAGGCCATGATGTATCCCACATCGTCGATATGAGAAAAAGAGATGCATGATTTCAGATGACACAGAGAATCAAGAGTAAGTGTAACTGCAGAGGGACAAACTCTTGAACATATCGGCGACACGACTATGGAATTTTTCAGCTTTTGGATCCATAAGATCGGTGGTCATGATGATGTGGTGGAGATCAATGGAAGGTAAAATGAACGGCCCAACCCAGGAAGGTTAATAGCGAAAAGGAGGATATCCCAACCCGACACAAAGCAGAAAGTGTCATGTTCAAGAGCGAGTACTGACACGACTGATAGAATTTCCAATTTCCTCCCACCATTTCTAGTAGGTACCCCAATTATTTTTTATCGCAATCTTGAAGGAGATAGCATGTGATTGCATTGTAAGTTCATCCTTCAGATGAATCCGACCTAGTATGTTTAATGATCCCTAGGAAGGAGAAGCTCACGATCATCATGGCGACAAATCCAATGTCGTTTAATGGTTTAATGAGTCCGACAAAGGTGTAACTTGGTATCTTTTTCATGTTTAGAGAGTTTGAAAAAGACACAAAAAAGAAAACTCTACATGGTATCTTTACGTACATTTGTGTCTCTCCAGTTCAAAAAGGTAGAAAATGATACTTGAGAGAACCGCTTGGCCATTTTAGTCAAGGAGTAACTTTTTCGTAAATAGTTCATCCCAGCCCAAAAAAGGGGTAAACGTATACTACGTGAACGATGTTTCACAACCTTTAACGGGTTCAAAATGACAAGAGCTCAACAATATTTTCATGTTTAAAGAGTTAGAAAAGAGCTTGAAAGCAGACCCCCCATTTTTATTCTCTTTTACGAGTCGAAAAGGGAAAAATATTCGGCAATATTTTCATTTGAGTTTTACGAGTCAAGAAAAGAGTTGAAGCATGACTCTAGTACCATCATTGATGATCTGTCACTTGTCACTGCACAAAAAGGTAAATGCATTATCCAGTTCTGAGGCAAAATAGTTCAAATATACTTAAAAACCCTAATATTTCATGAAAAAATGAATAAAAGGAGGCAAAAGTAATTATTTTTTACCATTTACCTTTTACCTTTGTGTTAAGAGTTTTTTACCCAATTGTGCCCTAATTTTTCTGGAGTAGATTGCAGGAGATCTAGGAGGTCATTCACCGAGCCGTTAGTTACAGGTAAGAGCCAATATCTTAAGCTCCATTTTCATACTTATTTCACCTGTTTTCATCCATTTTTTGGATTTCATGAGGAGGTTTTGGCAAAAAAAATTCGCCATCGGTCCGCGCTATTTTCAGAATGGAATCACGCTGATTGGGGGTTGCTAAAACTATCAACCACACTGGTGCTATGAACAAATTTTTAACTTTTTTTTTTTCTCAATTTGTCCATTTGAAACCAAATTTCTCTGGCCAAAGATGATTATTGACTTGATTATATGGTTTTTGCAGGGAAACAATCATGAAAAATGGTGGATTGGAAGGAACACGAGCATGAGGATATTGACACCCAAGAAATGGCTGACCCAAATTGCTTGGATGCTTTGAGGAACTGTGGGCTCCTCAAATTCTTCCTTACACCAGGTCTACAGGCTCAACCTGAATTGCTTCGGTACCTGATTAGTCTCTGAGATGTGAATCGGGAAATTTTCATCATTGGTGACCAAGAGATGGAGTTGGAAACTTCAAACATTTATTTCATCACAGGACTGTCCTAGAGAGGGGGATCCAGTCAATCTATATGGGTCAAGGCTGATTGGGGCAAGTGTGACCATTCTACTTATCGAACATGGCCCAGAAGCACTCAAATAAAAAGTGGCAAGATCGAGATTATGAATATTCAGGATCTTATGCTGAGAGTGTTACTGTTGACCATCAACAGAGTGGATGGGGCCCAAGCACAACATGAGACCAATAAATCGAAGTTTCAGTGTACTGTCAACTGTATGACGACCACTATTTTCAACTGGGTGGAAGCTATGAAAGTCAAAATGAAGCGCCAACTATCAAAAGCTAAGGCGGGAAACTTGAAGCAGTTTTTCTATGGGTATTGCTAGTGACCTTCTTCCTAGAGCGGGTTCCACTGTTCCACTACCAGCTGGCTGAGGTGGAATCGCCGATGCCATGAGACCCATGGATGGTTCGTTGGAGTGCGTTGATGCCCAAGATTACTAGGATCCAAAAGATGTCCTATAAGCCCGCATTTTTCTCGTGGCTATGACGACAGGTAATCGTAGTGGAGGATTGGCCTTACAGCAATACCGACTTCCGCGGAGATCCAGATATGCCACTCCCAGAGGCGGAGGATTATGATGATGGAGGTAAAAACAAACAATTTTAATTTTTGATGTTTTTTCTTGTTTTTGAGATACATGTGTTCATGACATTCTGATTTTATGAATGCAAATTTTGGAATAGAATGCCCTACCGGGATGTCCCTGATCGCCAGGCGTGTTTCTCGGCACTTCGAGGTCACTCCTTATCAAGAGGGAAGCGACGATGAGGAGGAGATCGCGCGAAATCTTGAGGGCCTGACCCATGGGATCCCAGAGTATGCCCGGATGGGTGTTGTCCCATGCCAGTACCAGAGGCATGCGATGGGGGTACCAGATCAGATCCGTCGACTGCTAACTCGCGTAGTCCGAGCAGTTACATGCTACCATGAGCATCATGCGGTTTAGTGCATAGGTCTAGCATTCCACATTTTTGAGGCCTGCGAGCCACGGAGGTATTTTGAACACACATATTATTTTTTGAGGTTTTGATGTATGACAAACATTACCAACACACACACACACACACACACACACACACACATATATATATGCTGTACTTCTCTACTTACTATGGTACAAATGTTTTGTATTTTGAGTTTTTACATGTTTTGCAAATTTCTATCCAACACATAATTAGCTAATGCATCTGCCAATGTATTCATGTGTCTAGGAATATGATGATATGTAATGTAATCAAAATTTCTTTCCAATAGATGAATACATAGATACATTCTCAATATTTGAGGGTTTCTGATGGAATATTGCCCATTGAGTTGAAGGACGACAAGCTGTGAATCAAGGTTGACAACCAATTCCCAGATGCCAAGAGCGATATCTTTTGACAACAATTCGATAACTGCGCTATACTCAGTGACGTTATTAGTTGTTCGACCTAGACATATACCTTGAAGATCAATCAACTCACCATGGGCGTCATAAATTTCCCATGTGGCATATGATAGATTCCGGGTACTACGACAAGCACCATCAATGAAACCGACATGAGGAGACACCGACATCTGCAAAGCAGGCAAAAAAATAATAAGCAGGAAAGCTGCTTGCAAAACAACACACCAAACCATGTTGTACAAAAATGAATAACACACTATTGTACAAAAGTAACCATGCAAGATGACCTAAGCATAGTACTTTTTGAGATAAATCCCATTTCGGGGCTTGTCTAAGAGATTGCCCTCATAGTCAATAAGCTCATAAGCTCCTTTCTGTAACACACATTTAACAATGTGGGGCCCTTGCCACATGGGTTCAAACTCGCCTACCCTAGCTTACCATTAGCCTGATCATACAGAAGAACCAAATCGCCCTCCAAAAAAGCTCTAGGGGGGATAGACTGATCAAAATGGGACTTGACCCATTTTTATATGTTCGATGACCAAAGCAGCAAGACGACAAGTCTCATCAAGTCGTTCTAGGTACAAGGAATGCTCTTCCTGAGGTGAGGTCTTGAGGAGAAGTTCAATAGCGAAATTGAGGGATGGAATTTTGAACTCAACTGATAAAGCTGCTTCTAGACCGTAGACTAGCTGGAACTGTGTGAATCCAGTAGCGTCCTTGGTTGAGGTTTGGTAAGCCCACAGAGCTGAAAAGAGCATGAGATTCCAATTTGACTTGTGCATCCCAATGGTGCGCTGAAGCATCGTAACCAAAACTTTGTTCACAGCTTTAACTTGGCCATTAACCTGAGGGTAGTATGGGGTTGATCCATGTGGTGCAAGCCCAACGTAGAAGTCAGCTAAGCCATCATGTAATCTCAAAAAATGGGAGCCATGGTCGATGAAAATGGCCTGAGGCACTCCAAACCTAGAAATAACATGATTAATAGAAATTGAGCCACCATTTTACTGTCCTTATAGTATGTGGGCATCGCTTCGACCCATTTGGTGAAATAGTCCACAACAATGATAATATACCCATGCCCCCCACCGAACGAGGGTTACAGGTCATATAGTCGATGCCCCATTTGGAAAAAGGACCGACGTTAATAACAGGGTGTAGGTGAGCAGGTGGGGCACCCACTTACACTGATAAATTTGGCACTCATGGCACTTGTGAATGACAAGGATGAAATCCTTGAAGATAGAGGGCCAAAAATAACCAACGCGAAGGATTTTTTGATCAATAGCATATCCAAATAGATGACCGCTAGATGCACTAGAATGGCAGTCATTCAAGACTCTCTCAGCCTCCTCGAGAGTGAGAAAATGGTGAAGAATTGAATCGACACCAGGTTTGATAGAAATATCAATTGGAATTGTCTGGGTAATTTTACCCATGTTCTCTTCCAAACAAACTTCATGAATCATGATCAGCGTTTGAAGTGGTAGGGACAGTAACTGAGAGGAGAACTCCTCGAGTAAAGTAGAAATGGCCGCCAGGCCTGGAAAAAATGAGGAACGATGATGATTGTCATTCGAAGGTACTTCCTCTAGAGACATTACTTCCATGATAATTTCGTCAGAAAGGTAAGTCTCTGCTAAGGGGTCAGGAGATTCCAAAGAACCAAGCCACAGGGATTGAGAATACACATCGAGAGATTCTCGAAACAAGATGATTAGAGGATATCGACGATGTAGCCGAAACAATTTCCACATAATCAATTTTGGTGGGACTTAATGGCATAACCTCGCCCCATGTATCAACAAGATCTAGTGAGGGAATGACCCAAGGATCATACTTGACTGAAATCATGTTGACAGAGGAAACATGAGGAGGTGGGACTGGAAATATGCCCATCAAGGTAGGATCTTTAAAGAGTCCTGCCCCCACACTCTCATAAGGAACACCAGTGTGCTTGACATATGGAACATTGCCATCCAAGGAGGAAGAGGAAAAGAAGGACATTTCGTCGACTATGACTATTTTCCCTTGATGTGGTAAACGAATCACACAAAAAAGGGAGGAGGCTACAACATGCATGGTATCGGTCCAACTCTATCTGAGTAGAAGATTGTAGTTAATATTAGCGTCAACGATCTCTACTTCGACATGTACTGTCTTGCCACAAAAAGTAATGGCAAGGTTGGGAAGGACACCAAATGGTCACGAATCACACTGTCAAAATCTTCCAGAGTGTTACGGGACTCGTTCAGAGTAGGGAAACCAATTGCCTTCCAACAAGTGACAAACATGATGCAGGTAGAAGCACCTTCATCAATGACGGTCCTATAAATGGTTTTCTCATTTATGATTACCTGAATGAGAAAGGTAATTTGATGTGGTAAACGCAGAATGTCGTTTTCTAGGTCAAACAGATGAGATTAGAGTCAACTGGATCAATACCCCCAATAACTGACAGTGACGATTTCCACTGAGAAGGAAAACTTTGAAGGACCTCGAGAGCAGACATAGCTGATGGCACTTGAGCCAAATCTTCAACAATGTTATAATGCTGAGTGGCTCGAGTGTTAGGATTGTACGAGGACTTTCAAAGCACACCTCAAGAAGGTGGTCAAATGGCAGAATTAGGATTAGGTCACTCTATATGGAGAGGACCAGAACTGGATGGGGCGGAAGAAGAAGGGGCACCTTCTTTTTCTTTCCCTGCTGACAGGGTAGGATTTTGATAATCTTTTTACCTAGTAGCCACATTGATTGGGGTACTCATCATGAACACTTGTGACCTCAAGGAAGCGAATGACTGAGGTTGGTTTACCATTTGAGTTTGCTGGGACAGAAAGGGGTCTTTCGGGACAACTGGGGTCTCTTTGAGCAAACGAAGAACTTTAGATCATCTGGCTGAGGTGAAAAGGTTTAAGCTAGTAGAGCTTGAAAGTAAAGCCTTTACAAGGGATCTCACACCATCAAGTATCAAGGTTGGATTTAGGAGGCCTGAAATCTTACCTCTAAGTTATTATGCTCTTATGGAAGATACTGGTCATAGCCATGCATTTCATGTGGATGGTTAAGAATAAAGGCACTTGCAAGCAAATGTTGAAGCACAAGAAGTGGATGAATAGGAAGATACAACTACAACTAATAATATGATTTCCCTCTCTTAAGGGCACTTCTATGTTGATGATGACGAACATGTAAGGGAAACACAATATAATCATGAACCAATTGAAAGTAACATGGAGGTTGTTCTACCAACTGAAGCACATGGAACTTCTGCATGTCATATTCTTAATGACTTTGTTGATCATGCAATTGAGAATGAGAATGTCGTTGGAAATGACATCATTGATATTGCACTAGGAAGCAACAATGACCAATTGACATTGAAAAGCCAAGTAACCCCACCATCATGGCTAGTAGAAGCCATGATGAATATGAAAAAACATAGTGTCTCAAGAACCAATGAAAAAGCACGAACATGCCTTCAAAACCAACAAAATTGAACAAGGAAATTGTTCATTTTTTGGTGGAAAATAGATGAATGGAAGAATATAGTGGACATAATGAGGAATAAGACGAAGAGAACAATATAGTTCAATAAGTTGTCCCAGATATTGAAAGGAAAGTGTCAAGCAATTACATGCAAGTGTTAGTGAAGGAGAAGTTACTTGGTTGGTTCCTAAAGCTACGAGTAGAAAGAGTTTTAATGAAAAAAGAAAGGAACACTAGGTCGTCTTCGTTTGGGCTGAAGTTCATAGTTAGTCACCTCAGAAGACTATATAACCCTATTAATTGAGTTTGAACAAAAGAAACTTGAAATTTAGGAATTAAAATAGAAAAATAAGGATTTAGCCAAGGAAAAAAGGACAGCAAGGATTGTTGTAGCACAACCTCAAGTATAGGAAATGCTTGAAAGAGAGAAATTAAGGAAAGAGAAGGACCATAAAAAACAATTGGCAAGCCATGAAAAGGAACCAAGAAAGGTTCAACAAATACTCTAAAAAAAAAGGGATGACAAATAAGCTTGACAATGATGCAAGCACAGTTAATGAAACTGTTATGAATAAAATATAGATATAATAATACAAATAATGTAAACAATAATAACAATAAATAATAATTAATTAACTAGTAATTAGTTAATGAAGAGGTATGTCCCTAAATACATGACCGTTGGTGAAGAGGTATCTGCCTAAGGTATATAAGCAAGCCCTCACCATGTTTGTAATTATCTCATCAATTCTATATACATTATTCAATATACAATTACTTTTCCTACAATGGATGTCTATGTCTTCAAAGTATTTTGAAGATTTCTGCTGCATATATGAACCTTGTTTGTTGCATTGGTATTCGAGCCACATTATCTAATCCGACCTTTGGCCATCAACCTTGCGCCAACCTTCTTGTCATAAAATTGAAAGCGTTTCATTATAGAAATTTTTGGAGTTTCTCCGTTCACTGATTTTGTTAGAGGCCCTTGGCCATCTTAAAAAAAAAAAAAAAAAAAAAAAAAAAAAAAGAAGAAGAAGAAGAAGAGAAGAAGAAGAAAGAAGAAGAAAAAAAAAGTGACAAAAAAAAAGAAAGTATAAATAGATGTTAAATTAATATATATATATATATATATATATAACAAATTGGAAGAAGAAAAGAAGAATATTTAAAAAGGAAGTTATATCTATAAAAAAATGAGTTACATATAAAAAATAATTATATATATATAACAAATTGGAAGAAGAAGAAGAAGAGAAGTCAAAATGTATTTAAAAAGAAGCTATATATATAAAAAGGAGTTACATACAAAAAAAAATTATAAACGAAAAAATAATATATATATATATATATAGAAACAAAACAAAATAACAAACCACTCACCTGACTGATGTGTCCTGTCAGCTATCCTCCTTCGTGCCTGTTGCCGTTCAATCGTCAACCAACTCACCCCTGTACCCCTACATCAGAGACGAACATCTCCAAAATAAGCTTCTTACTCGACAAAGAACTGAAGTGACTTGATGACACCTCTCACAACCACCACCATTGCAGGAAGCCACTCGGTGAACACAAACCTATAGGAACTCACAAAAATCCGTAACCGATTACTGAAACCCCACTGTAAGAAACCATATAATTACACGGCAAACCACCATTCCTACTTTGACCATCTATTCACACATTCACCATTGTATTTCTCCTCCTACGCAACAACAACCATCACTGGCCACATCTACCACTCCATAGTATTATTTGAATGAATGCTCCAACCATAATCTGACCAGGTTTTTGAGTTGCATTTGAAAAAAAGAAAAATAATTTCTGAGTTGTGACCAGGCTATGCCCTTAGATAGTAGCTGCACATAACCAGTTAAACTCAAGTGGTAATTAAAAATATTTTACCAGAAAAAAAGGTTAGACCACCGATAATCACTAACGGAATTAAATCTGACCGTATAGTCATCCATGTGAAAAAAATAGGTTGTTAAATTTTCTATGAAAAAAAGGGTTTTAATTTGAAAAGGTTTTTAATATAAAGTCAAAGAACCATAAACTTTTATAAAAGATTATTTGATTAAAAAACAAGTGTTATATTATAAAAAAATTTAAAAAAGGGGTCAATTGAAATTAATAAATAATACTAAAATTCAAAAGCGTTGATCAATTTATAAGGGGAATTTAAACTAAAGATAAATTTCGTAAACAAGTCAATATTTTGGACTAGATGCCCATTTTGTAAAACAAAATTCGAGTATCAATGGATTAAAAAAAATTGCAATTTATGTTTTCCAACATGTAGGGAATTATTTAGTACAGAAGAACATCAAGATAACGAGAAGATGCAAATGAAAATATTAAAGGAAGAACTCGTAGAACTACAACAAAAGAACGAAGCATCGAAAAAGAAACATAATGATCTCAAAGATCGTTTTTATAAAGAATCAACAGAAAGTAATGAAGAAATTTGGTGTATAAGGGACCATAATAAAAACTTGAGAAGGTCAAGAAGTCAAAAGATATAAGAAAAAAAATTAAAAGAAGAAAATGAATATCTCGAGAAGAAATTCAACAAGAATCTATCATAAAACGAAGAAGAGAATTTGCGCTTAAAAGACCTAAATAAAAAGTTATTAGAACAAATCAAAAGTATAATGATAAAGAGAAGGATAGTAAGGACTAAGTCAACATTTCAGAAAATGATGAAATTTTACGTCTAAGGAGTCATAACCAAAACCTTCTTATGAAAATAAATAAGCTTAGAAGTGACAAAAATCCACTAAATTACAAGTTAGAACTTACTTAAGAAGAAGTATTGAAGTCTCCAGTTGTAACAGTCCAAGTTGAAGATAAAGGAACAAATACAGATGCAGTCAATATCATAACTCAAGAAGATAAGAAACCAACAAAATTTGAAACATATTCAGATGTTGCAATTCAAAGAATGAAAATTCCAAGTGATGATTCCATAAACAACTCAACAAGAACAATACTTGAAGTAAATAAGGAAATTGCCACACACATGATAAGGGAAAATCCAACTAGAAGAACTCCTTGTCGACATCCAAACCATAAGAGAAAAACACTAAGTCATTCTATATATTTGAACCATTTAGAACAAAAACAACAGATTTATGTTGCAAGGAATACTAAATTTTGCAGAATCCAATACTATGATAACTATTCTTTACAAAATTCTAATAATCAAAAGATTCCACAAAGGATTAATATAGGATAGTGAGATCTATTCTCAATCCGATAATTTTATTTACCAATCAAATGATCATATCATCTTGTATCAACGAAGATGACAATTTCGAGACTAGAAGACATTCAAAATGGAAAAAGAGATCAAGCCTTTTCATCAGTAACCTTTGAGGACAATTTTTTTTGAAGAAGGCAATGTTATGAATAAAATATAGATATGATAATATGAATAATGTAAACAATAACAACAATAAATAATAATTAATTAACTAGTAATTAGTTAATGAAGAGGTATGGCCCTAAGGACATGACTGTTGGTGAAGAGATATCTTCCTAGGGTATATAAGCAGATCCTCATCCTCATTGTATTCATCTCATCAATTCTATATACATTATTCAATATACAATTGCTTGTCCTATAATGGATGTCTATGTCTTCGAAGTATTTTGAATATTTTCTGCTCCATATACGAACCTTGTTTGCTGCATTTAGCCAAGGCCAAGGAAAAAAAAAGTAGCAAGGATTGTTGCAGCACAACGTCGAGTAGAGGAGAGGATTGAAAGAGAGAAAGTAAGGAAAGAGAAGGACCATAAAAAAATTTGGCAAGGTAGGAAAAGGAAAGGCTCAACAAATACTTAAAAAAGAATAAGAGATGACAAATAGGCTTGAAAATGATGTAAGGAAAATTAATGAAACCAAGATGATGTCAAACACATTGGACCATATGGCAGATAATACACCATTATTCCAAGACCTCATAAACATCCAAGTCCCTCGCTATCAAAATGGGGTTTTATCCACTTTCTATATTCCTACCAGTACAGGTGTCAATCCTATGTATGATTGTCAAACTCCTCCAATTAATGCAAGGGTTAGTAGCGCAAGTGTGAGGTATGGGAACTCAATTCCTCCATGGATAGAAAGGGAAAATTGGAATCTATTATTTGGAAGCAATCCAACACATCCTAATAATGATTATTAGGTAGGCCAATCTCCTTGGCTCAAGTAGGTAAATCAATGAGTTTGGGAATTGACGATTTTGGAGGCCATCAAGCATAGGCGTGTCATATGTTTTTTGTTGTAACCACATTAGGATGTGGATTTTGGATGGATTGCATCTTTTTCTTGTTACATTAGGATTTTGGCTTATAAACTAGGTCATTTTATTCGATTCTTTTTGTGGCATTGTAATCAAAATCCATTTTATAAGCACCATTCATAGTCTATTAGAATGGAGAAATCCTAGCTAAGAATGCAAATGGAATTTTTGTTTTTCATTTACATACCAAAATATTTACAACAACACATTTTTATCTAAATTGTTAAAATAATGAAAAATGAGGGAATGATGAAATCTTGAACAACTCACTTTTTATAATTGGAAAACTCCATAAAACATTTAACAATAATAATAAAAAAATTGGTCGATGCAAACATCATGAATCCATTTATTTTGGTGGTCATTTTCAACATCCTAATTTCTCCCCAAATATTACAAATTGAAAATGAATTTAGTTTCAATTGAATATGTGTACAGGGGATAACTCTACTACCATTGCAGTTGGATTAATTAGAACTTATTCCAAGCCCAAAACCTCATTTCTGCAAATGAACATAACAAACCAATTATGGTTTTCAGAATTCAGTATACTTATTTTCCATTTTCTTTAAATTTTATGGATCAAAGATTATGGATGATAATAAATTGACAAAAACTAATTAATTGTAGGATGGAAATAATGTAGTTTATCTAGAATGGAAATTTTCAACCCCAAATGTCCATCCCTGACACTCCATATGACTGAGGATGGATTAAATCTGCGTATCAAGTCTAGATTACATTGTTGAGCACAATTTTACATCACAGTAAGGCACACTCTACAATCAAAACTTTCATCATTTGAGCACAAAGTGGCATTTTCTTAGCGATTTAACAAGTTCAAATTTTATCTAGTTGAAGGGACATAGTAGATTGAGTCACAAACACAACATTGCAACAATGGCAAAAGAAACATGAAAGAGACTAAATTATAAATGTATTTGGTTGATGCAAACATCATGACTCCATTGAATCAAACAAATTTTAAACTTTTTAATCAAACAAATTAACAACTGTCTTGTTATGACCAGAGCAGAAAATGCTAGGAAAACACAATGAATGACAAGAAAGAATACCAAACAATCAATTTAAAAAGTTGATCTGTCATGACTCCATTGAATCAAACAAATTAAAAACTTCTAATCAAACAAATTCACAACTGTCTTGTGATGACTAGAGAAGAAAATGCAAGCAAAACCCAGTGGATGACAAGAAAGAATACCACATAATCAATTAAAAAAGTTGATATGTCATGACTCCATTGAATCAAACAAATTCAAAACTTTTTAATCAAACAACTTCACAACTGTCTTCTTATGAATAGAGAAGAAAATGCGAGGAAAATACAATGGTTGACAAGAAAGAATCCTAGAAGCATCTGGGCATGTTGAAAAGTTCACAAATCTAATGGGGAAAGACAATAAAATAGGAATCAATATTATCTAGCATATAATTTTCTTAAATATTGGTGCAAAAACAAGATTGAAAAATAATTTTGTCACCAGAGAAGGTAAATGAATTGAAACAAGTGCTAGTAGTCCTAGATGAGCTTTCTTTTGAATCTTTAATAGGTGCAAATATCAAAGAATACAATATAGCTACCCAATACAAAAAATAAATAAAATAAAAAATAAAATCCCCTTTCGGATCCCTTTCCATTCAATATTATTTTTGCAACCTCTATAGGCCCATCAGTCTTGAGTTGATGGTAAGCATGTCTATGATGCTTATATCTTCAGTGCTCATTTCTTTTTGCTTTCCATACATAAAATTCATAAACACAAGTAGATTCTTTTCATGTTGTGTATCAGATACAATAATGTAATGAACAAAGTTCGTACTTCGCAAGCAATAATCTTCATAATACTTCGAAGACAAAGACATCCATTTTAGGATAAGTAACGTATATTAAATATTATAAAAGAATGATGAGATGATACAAATGAGGGTGAGGGTTTGCTTATATACCCTAGGCAGGTGCCTATTCATGAGTGGTCATGTCGTTAGGGACATACCTCTTCATTAACTAGTTACTAGTTAATTATAATTATAATATATATATATAATATATATATATATATATATATATATATATATTATATATATATATATAATATATATATATATATATAATATATATATATTATATATATATATGATATATATATATATAAATATATATATATATATATATAATAATAATAATAAAAAATTATTAATTAATTAGTAACTAGTTAATGAAGAGGTATATATAATATGTTTTTATTCATAACATTATCTTCCTCTTCAAAAAGCTTTTTCCTCAAAGTTTATAGTTGACAAGGATTGTCAATTGTTTTTGTCTTGTAAACTAATTGCATCTTTCGGTATTCTTCAAGTTGTCATTTTAGTTGACACAAAATGATAAGATCCTTGGAGTGATAAATAAAATTATTGAACTGAGAATGGATCTGACCATCCTAAATCAATCTTTTGTGGAATATTTTAGTTGCTAGAAACTTGGGAGGAACTGTTATCATTGGACTAAATTGTGCACACTTTGGTATTCTTTGGAACATAATTTTTTTGTTTATCTTCTGAGTGGTATAGATTCATAGATGTGTCTATTCTTGTGATTCAGATGTAGATAAAAAGTTACTGTGGTTTGTCTTTCCTTTATCATGTGTGTGCCAATATTCTGATTTACTTTAGGTTCTGACGTAGTTGAGTTGGTTATAGAATCTTCACTTGAAATCTCTAATGTTTGAACTACAACTTCTGAGTACATCTTTATTTCAGTTGGTTTATCCTCTTCTTGAGTTGTGATATTGACTAGATTGACATTCGTTTCCTTATCTTCAACTTGGATTGTTACAATTAGGGACTTCAATACTTCTTCTTGAGTAAGTTGTTCTAACTTGTACTTTAGCAATTTATTGTCACTTTTAATCTTCTTTATTTGTGTAAGAAGGTTTTGAGTATGATTCCTTATACACGAAAATTCTTTGTTTTATGAATTGTTGACTTTATCCCTTATATCCTTCTCTTCATCTTTAAAACTTTTTATTAAGGTTCTTTAAACGTAAATTTTCTTCTTGTTTTTTTGATAGGTGCTCCTTGAGTTTCTTCTTTGTGACCTTAGTCTTCTTCACTTGTGCAAGTAATTTTTGAACGTGTCCTTGAGGTGAGAAATATCTTCGTCCTTTTCCATTACTTCCTTGTAATGCATATATGCAAGATCTTTATATTCTTGTTGTGACACTTTCTTATTTTGCTGAAGTTTGTCTATTTTGTCCTTCTCTTGATCTTCCAGCTACAATTTCTTGGTACACTGGATTACATCAATTTCTAGGGGTGATGATGGATGTTCAACTTGCAATTTGGATTCTGTTTTCTTCATTTCCTTATTAAAATCTGCATGTTGTCGCCTAATTATTGCCATTAATTGTTCTATATCTCTTGCTACTGATTATTTTATTGCATCACTTAAATATTCGACTATGGTCAAGATTTTGTGAAAACCACATTTTGATTTCTGAATGACTCTTAACAATTAGAATATCCCTCTGAACAAAAAGGACATTTCAAAAAGAAAACCTTATTATTTTATTTTCTTTCTCTTCACATCTTCTAACCTTGTATGGAACCTTCTTTATTTTATTTTTTTGGGTTAAATACCCTTCTTAGCTTATTTGATAACTACACATTAAAATATATAAACCAAAACCTTGGATTTTTCATGTCTTTTTCCAATCCAATAATTATTAATGTACTAATGATTAATAATTGCAAGCATTTAGATGCATCATTACAAATAGATACAACAATTGATTTTTATTTTTTTCCGCCAATTAAATTTACCGATGCTATTATGTTTTCGGTGTGATCGATTTAATTTTTTTCAGCCACAGACATAATAATTCAATGGAGGTCGATGCGGTTGATAGAAATGGAGGTCGATGGACTTGGACAAAAATAGACGACAGATCACAGCAAAATGGATGGCTGTGGATGGGTATAGCGTAAAACCTGAAAAGCGGACTGTCGGCATTGGAGGAATCCTATCGGAAGCATCTGGAACTATAGGAGTGGTCTCAATGTCTATGCGACAAGGCTCTGACTCTTGGTAGTTATTATGATCCAGGAATAGCGAGGAGAAACGATTACAATCTATTTGCTGAACCATGACTATGACAGTGTTGTGGACAACGACTAAAGGGAGCAACGTTTCGGTGGTGACAAAGGGAGTAAAAAGGCGGCTGAATTAGTATAGTACGCGGAGAGTGCTACAGACGATGGGTGTAGTGGTGGCCTGGTTTAGTGATGCAAGGCAACAACTACGAAGATGGATTGGTCGTTATTGACAATTATTCTGGCGGTTGGTCAACTGTACCAAAGGGAGCTTATCATGAGTTGGGTGATGGGCGTATGGTTTGGATGACCAATGTTTATGGCAGAGGAAACTTGTCGATGTCACAATTTACAAATTATGTAGTGAAGCCGTCAGGTGCTGTGGCTATGCAGTGAGGACTCAACGACGTATTTTTTTGGACTTTTGTCCTTTTATTATTATTATTTTCGGCATATGTTTTTTATATATATTTTTTAATTTATTTATTTAATATATATATTTTTAATCCCTTTTATAAAAAATTTTTTGAACAAATTTTTTTATGATTTTATCTATTATAATACTTTCTTTCTTTTCCCTTTGTTTTAGAATATATATATATATATATATATATATATATATATTATATAAATATTATATATAACAATATGTCTTAACATGTCTTGCTTCGTCAAGTACACAAGCTTCAGTGATTTTCTTGCAGAAAGACAACTTGTCTATCAAAGCTTGATGCATTCCCCTCACAGGCTGTTTCTCCGGACCTAGTTTAGTTGTAGGCTGAGTGGCTCCATCAAGAAATTACGCAATTCCAGAGGGAAACCAACCTTCCCTCTAGAAATTGCACAATTATGTCTGACAACCTATTGGGCTCCAGAATTGCACAAATATTCTAGTCAAGCTTCATCCAGAAAATTGCGCAATTCCTCTCAGCAGGGATATTCAGCCCAAGAATTGCACAATCATGGGCAGCAATCAGCTGCTCTACCCTGAAATTGCACAAATCTTTTGGACAGTCAGCCCAACTCCCTTCCAGAAATGCACATTTTTTTTTCGAGCAGTTGAGCGGGCTCTTGCTTGTGCAGTTGGTTTGACCAATTCCACACAGGAACAAGGAAACTTGACTAACATGCATGTGCTAATTTTTCCTGGAATAACAAAAGGAAACATGCCAAAAGCATCCCTTGATTCAAGGATCTATTTTTAGCAGCTAGAGGTTACATGTAAAGATCGTTTTAGAATATTTCCTCCAACTGTCACTCTTTCCTAGATTTGTGGCATGCACATCATGAGCTTCAAACTTATTTATTATATGCTTTAGAGCTCGTTTCTTCACATCAATGTTGGAGCTCTGACATCCAAAAACACATTTAGGACTCTTTTCACATCCATCTCAGCTATTCACGGGTAAGTGGTCTCAACTTGTCTTTTGCAACATTTCTGTCACTTTTTGTGTTTTCACTTGTGTGAGTGTTGTTTTCTTGATTTATTTAAACACTCATTTTTGTTTACATGCATATATATTGTGCTAGAATCGTTTCAATTTTCATTAGTATCTCACCGCTGTCGCATGCATGAAACTGTTTTTGCACGCATGGTTACTGATTCGATGACTCGCTTCACCCACATGCATGCTGTTTTCTAAACCTTTCATTCACTATTTGCATGCATTATCATTTTCTTCTGCTTACACTCAAGGTTGCCATGCATTCAATTTCACATTTTCTTTCAGTTGCCCGTCGGCGAGTCTGGGCAGCCTTAGCCCGCACTTTGCCTCACCCAGACAACATTGTGCAATCCTGAGAAGGAAGGCTCTGTCTTCCCCTCAGGAAATGCACATTTATGCCTAGTAACAGTCCCCCAAGCTTGCTTTGCACAATTCTGAGGGACAGTGATTGTTGGCCCAGAAAATTGCACAATGTAGTCGCTAAGCCTGCGACCATTTCAAGCTGAAATTGTGCATCGCACAATTCCAGCAGTCAGCATGGAGTGCGCATTCCACAATTCCAACAGCTAGTCATGCCTCCCAGACAACCTATACTACCTTTTCACAAGTCTAGTAGCCAATCTCCCAGCCTCCCAGAAGAAATTGTACAATCCTTGCCAGTCAATCCCCAGGTATGTGTTATGTTGTTCCCGAATTTGCTTTGGTTTTCGCTGACAGATTTCTTGCCATGTATGTCGCTTTGTCTCCAGATCTAGTAGATGTTCATTCGCCTCTTAATAGTTTAGGATCAATGGCCTCTAAGGGAGCAGGATCAAAGAACAATGACGAAAGTGAAACTGGAGCAAAAATTGAGCGAGTGTCCGCAAGTCTACCGATCTATGAAGCTACCAAGCTGATTCTAGACAAGGACATCAAGCTGAAATGGAAAGAGGTCAATGATACATTTGCAGGGACATTTGGGGAAGACCATAAAGACCACCAGGTATACGTGAACATCCTAAAGTCTGGCTTGTACCAGATTGCATGCAGATACCTCACATTCCCATGCATGGACATGATATATTGGATCATCTCGCACACTGATCCCGAGACGATGACCTTAAGCAGTGTGAATGGGATGAAGATTGCAACCTTCAGGGCACATGATTATGATGAGATGTGTTAGATGTTGGAGCTCATGACTATCATGGAGACTCCCTTCATCTTACCTGGCAGGAATGCCAATGTTGAAAATAGCAACAAGAAATGTTAAAAATAGAAATGCTAAAAATAACATTGTTAAAGATAACATTTCAGGATATTCCAATTTTAATTTGTCCTTGAATTAAAATTGAGAATTAAAATTCGAATTTAGTCTTACCAGCTTCTTGAAAAATAATTAATTAATTCATCTTGGATTAATTAGTTGGAGAAATTCAAGCTAGAAGTCTTTGTGAAGTCATGCAACAGTTATCCCTTAAATTAAGGAAGTTATCCCTTAATTAAGGAGATAAGGATGAGTTGTATTGGAGTTTTAATTAGTTAGCTTAGTTAACTAAGTTAAGTCCAGTTAGATTAGTTCCAAACAGTTTGTGGAACTGATTGTGAGTTCAGTTAGTTAATGCATGCATGCATGAAAATAGAGTACTCCAAATAACTGAGGATTCTCTCATAAATAACTCATGCATGTCAATTCAGACAAAGACCTAGTTGAGATTAAAGACAGGGACATTGTACTATCAGTTGGAAGAATTTTCCTATAAAGGAAACTCATCCATGCAGAAGGAATAAGTTTCCTTGAGGATTGCGCAGTTTTACAGGGTGTGAGATCAGTGTGAGAGATCAGTGTTACAATTGGTAACAATAGGATCACCCAGGCGAAACAGCGCAAGGAAATAGGAGGCTTGGAGGGTAGAGGAGAAGGTTTGTGAGAAACCTTGTTTGCCTGTGAGCATCTAGGAGGATTGTACTGAGAGCTGGTTAGTTGTGGGAGCTAAAGCTTTGTGTAATCGTGATGTATTTCCACCTTGTATGATAATACAGATAGCGACGTTTTTAATTGAGGCTTTCCCCAGAGTATTCTTCTATGTTTCATGTGTGATTGACACTTCTCTGTTATATGTGTTATGTTTGATCTTTCTCAAAATCGATTAAGCTTCCACAAAGTTTGATAGTAGAAGTAGATCAAGTATTTTGCTTTAGTTACATTGTATTATTAGGTGATCTATAATGATACTTTCTACATGGTATCAGAGCAAAGGTGATCAAAGCAGAGAACAATATACAAGGAAGGGAGAAGTTCAAAGTTTGAAGTTCTTGATTATAGGTGCAAAATCGATTTCTTATCACATCTCAAAGTTCACCAATGGCGTTCAATGGCTTGAGACTTGAGTATGCCCCTGGATGGCAGATCAAATTACACAACATGGAAGGATCGCATGGAAGCGGTATTAGAAGACAATGGTTTGAAAGAATTCATTGATCAAGAAGTCTCCAAGTCAGTAGTAGCTAATGCCTAAGAATTGGCAAAATGGAAGAAATGTGTGGTGAGAGTGAGGAGGATTCTTCTAGAGGGAGTTCGAGAACATATTGTCTCGAGTCTCCATGGGAAGGAGACTCCATTTTCAATGTGGAAGACATTGAAGGACTTATATTAGAACAACAATGATCAAAGGAAGCTAACATTGAAGGACAAGATTTGGAAAATCAAGTGTGAAAAGGGTGACACGATTTCTACATATCTGAACAAGCTCACCACCTGTAGAGATGAGCTTGGAAGTGTAGGAATCATGACAATCATGTAGAAATTTCTCTATGGATCAGCTAGCTCTGATACCATGTAGAAATTCTCACTATAGATCACCTAATAATGCAATATAATAAAGCAAAATACTTGATCTACTTCTACTATCAAACTTTGCAGAAGCTTAATCAATTTGAGCAAGATCAATCAGAACACATATAACACAGAAGAAGAAATCGTACACATGAAACACAAAAGAATACTCTAGGGAAGCTGTTGAGTCTTGAAAATGTCATTCATTTCCATTACACTTTCACTATTATGTCCATTATATCACCCCCATTTCACTACTATGTCACCACATTCATCCCACTTTCATTATCATTGGGCCACATTTATATTTTTCCAATCTTTATTAATTCTAAGCCTTTTAAGTGAATTTGTGGTTAAAAATTAGGAAATAATGTGCATAAGCTTATACCTAACCAATGGGTTGAGATTGTTGACATGTGTAGGTTGAAAGGAGGCTTCTAGAAGACCCTTATGTGGCACTCTAAGGCCAAATTCGAATTTGAGTAGAAAGAATCATGGGATCATGAGGATATGTGTCACATCTCCTAATTGTATTGTAACTCTAAGAAGACATGTGTCTTATCATTTCCTATTTTGATTAGGACTCTAGAGGTAGAGGGAGAGATTCATGGACTCTCATTAATGAGATGGCTTCTCATCTTTTTGTATAAATAGGAGATCTCTCTCCTTCATTTGTTAGCTGGTGAGCTTGTGAGTTCTTAAGCTTAGCTTAGCTTTTAGTTCTTTAACTTGGAGTTTGTAGTTCTTCCTTGATGGCTTTGGAAGCTTTAGAGAGCTTTGTTGTACTTTGCAATTTTGAAGAATTTGAATAAAGTTTTAATTTTCTCAACATGGAAGGAGATGTGAAGTAGATGTCATAGAGCACATTAGAATGTAAGATAAAGTAGATTTTATTTTGTAATTTTGTTTTTATTTCATTATGTCATTTGATTGCTTTCAAGTTTGATAGTTTAGATTTTCCATTCATGCAATTCTAATTCATGCAAGCGTGTTCAACCGGTTGATTGTAGATTAGTTTTTCTTTACATGTTTTTGCATCAAATAGTGACATGAGATTTGCTTCTCTATTGACTTTGTTTTTTTTTATCTTTTCAATTTCAGTTATGCTTTGATTTCATTCTTATTCATTTGCTTTGTTAGTTAGTTTCGATATCAAATTCCTCATATCATTGACGTTATCTCCTAAAGCCATAGCTTAGACTACTTGGCAAGCTATTGGACTATGAATGACGTGATTTGATTTTAGCTTTATTTTTCTGCAATTAGATATCAAATTCCTTATATCATTGACGTTATCTCCTAAAGCGATAGCTTAAACTACCTGGTGAGCTATCGGACTATGAATGATGTGATTTGATTTTAGCTTTATTTTTCTGCAATTAGATATCAAATTCCTCATATCATTGACGTTATCTCCTAAAGCCATAGCTTAGACTACCTGGCAAGCTATCAGACTATGAATGATGTGATTTGATTTTAGCTTTATTTTTCTGCAATTAGATATCAAATTCATCATATCATTGATGTTATCTCCTAAAGCCATAGCTTAGACTACCTGGCGAGCTATCAGACTATGAATGACGTGATTTGATTTAGCTTTAGTTTTTTGCAATTAAATATCAGATTCCTTATATCATTGACGTTATCTCCTAAAGCCATAGCTTAAACTACTTGGCAAGCTATCGGACTATGAATGAAGTGAATTGATTTTACTTTTATTAGTTTGCAGTTTCGCATTTGTTGAGTGCAATAGCTTAACTTTTATTTTTGTATTTGGATAAACAGTAGAGATAGTGATTTCATGTTCAGTAGTTCATCATTTTGTTGATTTGAATAGCAGCACATTTCCATTCTTGTTTAAGTACTAATCTCATCAATAACATGTTTTGAGATCTTTTGAAGTGCTAAGTTTTGGAAGTTACCATTAGGGACATAAACCTTGTCTTGAAATCTACATCCATACTTGACCTTTAAAATTATTCTTAAGACCTTAGAATAGAATTTCCATTTGCATTAGACACTTTAGGAGATCAACAAGAACAAAACCCTAGAAACAACATAAACTATAAAACAACGAAGTAAGAAAAAGGTTAACTAAGCACATATGGTGCACCACACTTCATCAATTTACGATACCCGGATTGATAATTTATGTAGAGCAATTTAAGATGTTAAGTTGACTAGACAATCTCCAGATGTGGATCAAGATGGGTGATGACAGAAAGTATCATGTATCAGGTGAAGGTACAATTGTGTTTCAGAGGGAGCATGGAGCTCCTCTCACCCTGACCGATGTTAAGTATGTACCAGGTCTGAAGAAGAATCTTGTGTCCATTGCTATGCTAGAAAATAAACCCTATGATGTAGTCTTTAGCAAAGGAAAGGTATTCCTAAGGCATATTGGCATTGGACAAACAAAGCGAATAGATATTCAAGTCAAGAATCTCTACAAGCTGGAGGTAGATGATTGTGTTGCATTGAGTTCCAAAGCTGAGATGGTGTAGAGCCAAGATGTTGGCGAGATATGGCATAGAAGACTGGGCCACTTGCACCATGGAGCCCTGAAGATCATGCAACTGATTTCTACTGGATTACCCAAGGGAAAACTTGAGTAGACGAATACATGTAAAGGTTGTACGTTGGGTAAGTATGTGAAATTTTCCTTTTCGGATTGAGACAATAGAGCTGGAGCAATCCTGGAGTGAGTTCCCTTAGATTTTTGTGGACCATTCTCTACAACATCCACTGCTGAACAAAGGTACTATGTTATTTTTATTGATGATTTTTCTCGTAGATGTTGGATCTACTTTATGCAAAATAAGGATCAGACCTTCTTGAGGTTTTGTGAGTTTAAATCCTTGGTAGAGAAAGAATCTGGAAAGAAAATAAAAACCTTGCGTAGCGAAAATGGTGGAGAATATGTCTCCCAATATTTTAAGGACTTCTATGCTATAGAAGGAATTAAATGGGAATTGACAGCACCCCATAACCCACAACAGAATGGAGTGGCCAAAAGGAAGAACAAATCGATTGTGGGAGCAGCTCGAGTGATGTTGCATGACACAAGGCTACCACTGCATTTGTGGGTTGAGGCATGCAATACAGTATTATACTTGCAAAACAGAAGCCCACACCATATATTAGGAATGAAAACACCTATGGAGGCCTTTTCCAGGAAGAGACCTAATGTAAGTCACTTCCAAAGCTTTGGATCATCAGTTTACTGTCATGTGACCAAAGATGCCAGGAAGAAGCTAGACCCAACAACTGAGTTGGGAATACTTGTGGGGTACATGGATACACCCCACAACTTTGGATGTACCTGCCTAATAGTAAGAGGATAGTGGTACGTAAGGATCTGAAGTTTGACAAGCAGAAAGCCATGTGATTATCACTTGAGAGGGAGCTCAAGTTGGATGCAAATGAGGAACTTTCAGTTCCTAAGGAGGAGGAGCCTCAGATTGATGCAGAGCAGCCGCATGCAGAGGATCTGGGAGTGGAGACATCCACTCATGCTGAGACTTCCAGAAATGGGCAGAAATGTTTAAGGCAAGCTGACGGGTTGATGCTAGATGTGTGGGAGAATGTGGGACAGCCATCTTTTCAACGCAGACAGAGAAGGTTGCTCGAGTGGTACACTGGGTACATGGCCCTGGTTGGGGAGTGTGTAGATACCGAACCTTCTTCATTCGAGAAGGCAGTGCAACAACCAGTCTCGGTTGATGCAATGGTAGAGGAGTACGACTCTATCATTGGGAAAAGTGTGTGGGATGTTGTCCCAAGACCTCAAGGCAAGTTAGTGGTGTGTTCTAGATGGCTTTACAAGGTAAAGCAGGCAATTGATGGCAGTGTTGAGAAACATAAGGCAAGGTTTGTTAACCAAGGTTTCTCACAGGTTGAGGGGATCGACTACGATGAGACTTTTGATCCCATAGCAAGGTACTCATCTATTAGATTGATGTTGGCACTATCCACTTAGATGGGGTGGAAGATCCACCAGATAGACGTGAAGACAACATTCTGTTGAAAATAATACTCAGAGGGGGGTGAATCAGTATTATCTAGTCCTTTTACCAAATCTTCCTTATTTTCACCTTGAATTATTTTTGCATATCAGTACTATAAAATAATAAGCATGAACAAGAAAAACAGACAGTCACATCAAAGAACACCAGATATAAAGTGGAAACCCAATGTGGGTGAAAACCACCTGCTGCAATATGTCTCTATCTTCTTTCAAATTAGAAACTCCTTTTACAATGGTCTTGTACTGGTGCAGTCCTTTACCAGTACGCAGGCTGCAACCTGCAGAGAGCTACAACTCTCTCTCGTTTTCCAGTCTCTCCTGGAAGGGAGCTACAACCCCCTACTTCTTTTCAAGGACCACTTTTCATAAATTTTCAAACTGGATCCCTAAGCATCAAATGATCATCAAGTATAAGAAAATCACCCAGTCAACTGTAGTAACCAGATCAACAATAATAGAACCAACCCAGAACACAGCAATGATAAACAGAGTTTTCAAGAGAAGTAAGCAGCTTCACCCATGTACAACCTGCTTATGGTACGCAGGTAACTCAACTGCTCACCTGCTTACCTACGCAGGTAACTGAACTGCTCACCTGCTTACCTAAGCAGGTAACTGAACTGCTCACCTGCTTACCTATGCAGGTAACTGAACTTTTCACCTGCTTACCTACGCAGGTAACTAGACTTCTCACCTGCTTACCTACTCACTGTGTCCTTTGATTTGCTTGCGTACCTCCACACCTGCAACCCTTCTGTGTCTGCGTACTGGCGCACCTGCAACACTTTTGTGCCTGCGTACCGGCGCACCTGAAACGCTTCGTCCTAGCGTATGTACACACTTTTCTTTCACTGTACCTGCGTACCTTCAGGCATAGATAATTTCAAGACTTCAAGAACAACCCAGACAGTCAGATCTACAGATCTGATCATGCGCTGAAGAGATCTCAATTCATCAATAGATTCGCCTTATTTAGATCTAGACATTACACCCAAGAGATCATGATATTTCAGACCTAGCTCTCATAAGATGTTCAACCCAAGCACACCCTTAAGCCAAATGATCTCCTTTGCTTTATATAGGCAAGCTCCTCCTAAAAACATGGATCAATACCACGAGCCAAAACCATAGAAACACAAATACCATCGGCTAGTTAAACATAAGAAACCCCACGTGTGCTTTTCTTTGCCTTGAAATGTGTGCACTGGGGTACGCACCTCCTGGATGACTTATCTACGTATTAGGATGCGGTCCCTTCACGGTGTACTTGCAGGTACGCACTTTCTGTAAGGTGTACCTGCGTACCCCTTATTTTCTTCCATATTTGATAGCTGATCATCAATCTCTGCTGCTAACTTGAAGTATTGTGGTGTATCACCTGAATGGGTTGCCATCAAGGACAACACTTTAGCCATAATGCCAACAATCTCCCCCTTTGGACTTGATGGCAATCTCACAAGCTTCATCTTCATTCTCCCCCTTTGACATCAAGGGCAAAGGGTTATGCTCCCCCTAAGAACATGTTCCCCCTGAATATGAACCAGATCTGCAGCAAAAAAAAAAATCCACCATGAAAGAGATAGAAACATATTGCAGCTACTTCCATGATCTCCTTCTGCACATCCTCCATAATGCCAACAATGCATTATATGCTCCCCCTGAACCTGTACCATCAATCTTCAACCAATCAGCCACCCAGCTCATGAATGCATATACAACCATCAATCAGAAGAGGTTCAGCAATAAGATGATGCATCAACAACCCCTAGCTTTTGCCTAAGGTATTCAAAAGTGTCCCTGGGCAATGGTTTGGTGAGTATATCAGCAACTTGTTCCTTAGAAGGAACGTACTCAAACTTGACCTTCTGTTCAAGCACTTGTTCCCAGAGAAAATGATACTTGATTGGTATATGCTTGGTTTTTTAATGCATAACAGGATTTTTTGAGATGCTGATTGCACTTGTGTTATCACATAAGATGGGGATAGGTGGTGTACAAGTGATTTGAAAATCCTGCAAAGTCTGCATCATCCAAAGGAGTTGGGT
>APFE030852173.1:122455-191180 GCA_000404065.3 Pinus taeda
TATCCATGACTCCTCTTGTTCAGCCACTTGAAGAAGAATATGATCAAAATTTTGCAGCCACCACACATACAACTCATCCATTCCAAAAGGTAAGTGAAGGTACGTCATTTTCTAACTTTTGACCATAGAATTCCATAAAAAGCTAGAATGATAATTGTTGGAAAAACATTTCTCTTCCTCATTTCATAAAATTGCCAATACCATCAATTGGGGGGGGAATACAATCATTTTCATACCTTGCCATGTCCATATCATATTCAAGAGCTCACATACTTCCAACAGATACTAACTATTACATTGTTATTATGAGCATACAATGTTTCAAAAAAAAGTGCTTAAAGGATAAATTGGATACAAACAAAAGCATGGTTGTCACACAAGAACCAACCATCATGCAATCCAATAAAGATATACTTTGCAACAATATTCAAAATATCATTCTGCAAAGTTCAAAGATCAAAATAGGAGGCAACAAAAAAAAAAATGGTTGTAACACAAGAACCAACCATGTTGCAACTCAAGTAAAACACTTTGCAGAAATATAAAGTTATCAGATGATATCATGCAAAGTTAAGCCAAAGCTCAAGGATCAAAAGAGTTAATGTAATATATATTGCATGAGGACATGCAATAGCTTCAGTTGGGGGGTATGTTGAGTCTTGAAAATGTCATTCATTTCCATTACACTTTCACTATTATGTCCATTATATCACCTCCATTTCACTACTATGTCACCACATTCATCCCACTTTCATTATCATTGGGCCACATTTATGTTTTTCCAATCTTTATTAATTCTAAGCCTTTTAAGTGAATTTGTGGTTAAAAATTAGGAAATAATGTGCATAAGCTTATACCTAACCAAGGGGTTGAGATTGTTGACATGTGTAGGTTGAAAGGAGGCTTCTAGAAGACCCTTATGTGGCACTCTAAGGCCAAATTCGAATTTGAGTGGAAAGAATCATGGGATCATGAGGATATGTGTCACATCTCCTAATTGTATTGTAACTCTAAAAAGACATGTGTCTTATCAGTTCCTATTTTGATTAGGACTCTAGAGGTAGAGGGAGAGATTCATGGATTATCATTAATGAGATGGCTCTCATCTTTTTTGTATAAATAGGAGATCTCTCTCCTTCATTGTTAGTCTTTTTAGTCTTTTAGTCCCTAGTTCTTAAGATTGTAGTTCTTCCTTGATGGCTTTTGAAAGCTTTGGAGAACTTTGTTGTACTTTGTATTTTTGAAGAATTTGAATAAAGCTTTGATGTTTTCAACATGGAAGGAGATGTGAAGTAGATGTCATGGAGCACATTAGAATGTAAGGTAGAGTAGATTTCATTTTGTAAATATTTCTTTGTAGAATGTAAGGTAGAATAGATTTCATTTTGTAAATATTGCTTTGATTTGATTTGATTACTTTCAAGTTTGATAGATTAGATTTTTCATTCATGCAATTTTAATTCAGGCAAGTGTGTTCAATTTTGCTTTGATTTCATAGGGCAGAGGGGCCCCTGCCTTGTATAGTTGTCATTTAATTTTGCATTTAATTTTATTACGCTTATGTATATTAGTTGTACATAAATTGCTTTCAAGTTGATTGTAGATTAGTGATGCACATAGCCTTTTAATGACTAATGACATGATAGAATCATCTTGTCCTTTTGCTGAAGCAGCAAGGATACTGGGTCTCATAGTCACTAGCTCATTGTTTGGTTATTGCATTTTATCTTGATTGAACTAATGACATGATAGAATCATCTTGTCCTTTTGCTGAAGCAACAAGGATATTGGGTCTCATAGTCATTAGAAAACCAACAAGAACAAAACCCCAAAAACAACATAAACTATAAAACAATGAAGTAAGAGAAAGGTTAACTAAGCACATATAGTGCACCACACTTCATCAGTTTACGATACCCGAATTGATAATTTATGTAGAGAAATTTAAGACGTTAAATTGACTAGACAGAAACCTCAGCTAAAAACCCCGCTATATGTATTATCATACAAATATAAATATCTCAAGATTACACAAAAGTTTAGCTCACAAGCTATCCAGCTCTCAGTACAATCCCTCACTGTTGCTCATAGACAAAATATACAACACATTTGCCTTCCTCAGTCCTCCAAGCCTCCTATTTCCTTGCACAGTTTCTCCTGGGTCCTCCAGCTACAACCTGTGTGATTCTCACCTCACACACAACACTGGCATCTGAAATAATTGCACAATCCTGAAGGAGTTAATTCCTTCTGCATGGATGAGTTTCCTTTATAGGAAAATTCCTCCAAATGATAGTAAAATTTCCCTGTCTTTAATCTCAACTGGGTCTTTCTCTGAACTAACATGCATGAGTTATTTATGAGAGAATATTCAGTTATATGGAGAACACTAGTAGCATGCATGCATGCATTAACTGGCTGAACTCACAATTAGTTCCTCCAACTATTTGGAACTAGTTTAACTAGACTTAACTCAGTAAACTTAGCTAACTAATTACAACTCAAATATAACTCATCCTTATCTTCTTAAGTAAGAGATAACTTCCTCAATCAAAGGGATAACTGTTGCATGTCTTCACAAAGACTTCATGTTTGAATTTCTCCAACTAATTAACTCAAGATGAATTAATTAATTATTTTTCAAACAACTAGTGAGACTAAATTCAAATTTTAATTCTCAATTTTTATTCAAGGACAAATCAAAATTGGAATATATCCTGAAATGCTATTTATAAAAATACTATTTTTAGCATTTCTTATTGCCATTTTCAACAATCCAATGATGATATGGTGAGTCTTGCTCTCCTCAATCTTCCTAAGAGCTGGCATAGCTACCAGGACTCAGTGAATGGAAGAGAGAAACTGCCAGATTGGGAATGACTATGGTCGGATCTCATGTAGGAGGAGATCAGGAGGAGCACTAGAGATGGTTCTTAATCTAGGCATGATGATGAAGAAAATCTAGCCTTAGCCAGTAAGGCAAGGAAAGGGAAGGAGAAGGATTCTCATCCTAAATTGAGTTCTTCTCATGGAGGGAAGAAGGGTGACAAATCTAAAGTGAGATGCTTTAATTGTCACGAGATGGGTCATTATGCAACTAATTGCCTATCGAAGAAGTCCAAGAAGGGATCCGCGGAAGGATCTGAAGGTGAGGCATTGGCCTCTCAGTTTGAAATGGACTTCACCCTCATCGCATGCATGGTGTCTTCAATGATGGGTTGTGGTTGGTTTCTTGACATTGGAGTCTCATTCCACATGACTGGCGATAAAAGTTTATTCAGTACCTTGGAGGAGAAAGACCTCAAGATAATCATAGAGTCGGGTGACGATGAAAGGTATAGTGTTTCAGGAGTGGGCACAATTGCTTTTCAGAGGGAGCATGGAGCTTCTATCACCTTAACAGATGTGAAGTATGTGCCTAAACTGAAGAATAACTTGGTATCGATCACGATGTTAGAGGACAAAAGCTACGATGTTGTCTTCATTAAGGGAAAGGTTTTCCTTAGACACATCACCACGGAACAAGTGAAATAGATCAGTTCACGGGTATAAAACCTATATGCTCTTGAGGTTTAAGATGCATGCAAAGCCTTGAGGAGCAAGGAAAATGTTGGAGACTTGGTGGTTGAGAGGGAGAGTAAATTACCTCTCAATATGGAGCCCCAAAAGAAGTCTTATACAATTGTGGAGGAGCCACAATTGGAGATGCTGAGAGGAGACTGAGTGGAGGCATCCACTCATGCAGAGACCTCCAGTAGGGGGAAATTTTGAGCCAAGTGGGCAAAAGGATCATGTGCAGCCATACCTCTAGGTGTGAGGTGGGGCAGTGTGAAGTGATAGTCCCAAGAAGGCTGAAATAGGGGAAGGATCCTTGAGGTACCCAACCTCTTTGATTAGAACTTGCTACCATGGAGAATTTGAGGGGCGAATTTTCACCCTTGGGCGAAATTAAGGGGTTTTATATTTTTATTGGTCGAATATTTTGTATCACAGTACATTGTTACAAATCGCCTCAAATTTATTTTATAAAAAAATTAGGTATGGAGGTTAGCCCACCTTATTTTAAGGGAGAGAGTAAAAAAAGTAAATTTATCCCTTGAAATTAGGAGTTACAAGCCTAATTTTCAATAATAGGTATTTATGATAGTTATTTCACCTTCCACATTCGGTGTAAAAAATGTTTTTTTCTTCCATTTTCCCTTATTTCATGGTATTGGGGTTAATTTCGAGAAAATGACCTTATTTTTTGGAACAAATGTTCACAAAAGAATAATTCATTTTATTTAAAAATTCAAGTATCTTATTTTCATGTTTATTTAAAGATTGAATAATGTTCTTGCCATATTCCAAGTTTGCATCTATTTAGTCATAATCATATAAAGAATAATGGAAAACATTTTTTTTTTTATATTTACTCCACAAGTCACCTTATATTTACATGTAAATAAATAAAAATATAAATAAAGTGGAGTATGGTAAATAAATAAAACCTCTTTTTATACTTACTCCAAAGGTATGGTAAATAAATATAAAAATAAATAAACTAGAGATATGGTAAATAAATAAAACCTCATAACCCTCTTTCTATTTAAGAAGGCTAAAAAAAAGAGGTTTTATTAGTCACATTATATTTAAGAACACTAAAAAAATTTGTTATATTTAGGTGAAGCCTATGGGCCAAATACCATGGGCCAAGTTATTATTAATACCATGCAAAAAAAACATTATTAACCCATTATTAACCCTAATATTAGTTTTAATGAAAAAATATGGCACATGGTATTGACCCATGGTCTTCACGTGGAATGTAGGCTATTTAAAGGGGGGAATTAAACTAGCATAGGTCCATCTTTACTTTGGATCTACTAAGCCCTGGGAGGGATCAAATATCGTGATATGCAAACTAGCATAGAGTGAAAAAATGTAGATCAAGGGTAAAAATAGATCTTGTAATTTAATGTCACTTAAACATTTTAATTTGGTTAGGATAAAAAAATAAAATAAAAATCAATTATTAATTTTATTAATTTTTATAAATTACTAATAGTAGTTTTTGATCTCCAGGTTTATGATAACCCATGGTATTGACCCATGGTAATATCATGGTATTCATGTGAGAATAGACTATTTAAAGGGGAAATTCTATCAGCTTAGATCCATCTTAATTCTGGGTCTAGTAAGTGCTGAGAGGGATAAATAGATTTGATCCCTCAAAGAGTGGTAGAAGTGGAGTTAAGATGGATATAGGTTGGTTTTTATGATAATTAAGATATTAAATAGACTTAGGAAATTATATTATAAAAAACATCTTAAGGTGAATGGTTAAAGCTACATTTAGTCACTTCACAAAATTTAGTAAAAAATACCAATATCTCCATTTTTTAACAAAAAAAATTCAAAACAGTGAAATCTTATCACTCTTTCCGCATCACCCTCGCAGAAGAGAGATAGTCAGTGCCCAGTTTTCCCACCATTTTTCAAATGTTATCAATATGATATCTTCATGAAAAAGTTAAGGTACTAATGTTGGATTAGTTGTTTGAAAAATATGTTGGTTTGTACAACCTTTCATCTTCTCTGTTATTCTTAATTTGTCGTAATGATCTGTAGGGGTTGGGCGAGTGCTTGAAAAATATGCTGGTTTGTACAACGTTCCATCTTATCTGTTTTTCTTAATTTGTCATAATGATCTGTAGGGGTTGGGCCAGTGCACCATATTGTTCTAAAAGGCGGAGATTGTGCACCAAAAAGGAAATTAATCCACATGTTACAAAGTTGTTAAAAAATGTAAGACGTATGAAGGTAGTGAATTATGCTAATAAGCAATTTAGAATTTATCGTAATGATCTGTAGGGTTTGGGCCAGTGCACTGTATTTTCCTAAAAGGCGGAGATTGTGCACCAAAAAGGAAAATAATCCACATGTTACAACATTGTTAAAAAATTCAAGAGGTATGAAGGTAGTGAATTATGCTAATAAGCAATTTAGATTGGGAGAGACGTAATTAATTTTTATTATTTAATTGAAGATTTCCAATTAAAATAATAATAAATCTATATGTATATATTAATATATTGATTGGAAGGCTTACAATGGTCACTTCTTTCCATGATTAGATCCCCTTTAGGCCTTTGGGATACCTACTACTTTCTTATATTATATAGTTCGGGCTTGCTACTTGTTGGCATGTTCGGGTAAACAAAATGTGTTTTTTTTAATCTCACAGTTGGAGTCTATGTAATAAGAAAGAAATTTGATAGCTTGACAAAATTGGTACAAAATATGTTTTTATTTATTTATTTATTTTTATTTTTTATCTTGTAGTTGGACTCTATGGAATAAGAAATAAATTTGATAGCTTGACAAAAGTGGTAGAGAAAAGATTAATCTCTCCTACCTTGACAAACCTGGTGGTCAAGATCAACACCTACAAGAAATTTGTTGTGGAATATTATCAAAACTAATAGAAGGATATGAAAGAGTGTACAGTGAGAACCTTGACAAACATGGCCATTGAAACTTGCAACATTGTTTGTAGGAAGAGAAAATTATGTTTCTTTTTTCCAAACATATATGTTAGTATATTAAAATTTAATGAATAAGTTTTCCTATTATCATATATGGTTTCATACTTTAACAAAACATTTTCCAAGACTTCACTTTTTATTATTCAGTGAAAGATTTGCCAAGATCTTACAAGATTTTATAATTCAGTGATAGATTCGCCATGACTTTACAAGATTATATAATCCAGTGAGAGGTTCGCCAAAAAAATTATATATACATATTATATTATTGATAAAATTTCCTCCCATTCTTCCTATGTATCATGGGGATTCGCCCATTTATTATACATATAAATTTAGGGTGGTTCTTAAAATTTTGCCTGCTTGCTACAGGAGCCCCGACGAGGAGTAGCAAGACTAGTTGAGTGGGTAGAGACTGATGCGGATGGAGTGACAGAGGGAGCTTCAACATTAGAGGGTGTTTCTAGCCCAACAAGGAGGTCAATTGGGAGATTAGTTACTTACTTCTTAGTAACTGAGTTGCAGTGCAATAGCACGATGCAACATGATGAGAGGAGGTGCAGTGTGGATGCGGTGCTGGGAGATAGGACCAGCAACAACACCGATGGAGTAAGAGAAATTAGTGTGATTGATGCAGTGAGAGATCAAATTGACAAAGGCTAGAGCAGTCAGATATTGATGAGCACAAAGGTGCAAAGTTTTTAATCGACAGAGGCAATAGGAGTCAGAGACTTTGATGACAAAGGCATCATTTGGATTCAAGTTGGATGTTTTTTTGTTTCTAGAGTTGCTGGAGCAACAACACTTGAGAGAAGTGTTGCATGCAGAACATTCCAAAGGTTCAGGATCGGGATCGAGTTGAATTCCTTTCTTGTTGAGAGAGAGTTTTGAAAATATCAACAAGGAATGCTAAAAATAGAAATGCTAAAAATAACATTGCTAAAGATAGCATTTCAGGATATTCCAATTTTAATTTGTCCTTGAATCAAAATTCGAATTTAGTCTCACCAGTTTCTTGAAAAATAACTAATTAATTCATCTTGGATTAATTAGTTGGAGAAATTCAAGCTAGAAGTCTTTGTGAATTCATGCAACAATTATCCCTTAAATTAAGGAATTTACCCCTTAATTAAGGAGATAAGGATGAGTTGTAATTATTTAGCTCAGTTAACTGAGTTAATTCCAGCTAGATTAGTTCCAAACAATTTGTGGAACTGATTGTGAGTTCAATTAGTTAATGCATGCATGCATGAAACTAGTGTACTCCAGATAACTGAGGATTCTCTCATAAATAACTCATGCATGTCAGTTTAGACAAAGACCCAGTTGAGATTAAAGATAGGGACATTGTAATATCAGTTGGGAGAATTTTCCTATAAAGGAAACTCATCTGTGCAGAAGGAATAAGGTTCCTTGAGGATTGCATAGTTTTACAGGGTGTGAGATCAGTGTGAGAGATCAGTGTTACACTTGGTAACAATAGGATCACCCCAGGAGAAACAATGCAAGGAAATAGGATGCTTGGAGGACAAAGGAAAAAGTTTGTGAGAAGCCTTGTTTTCCTGTGAGCATCCAGGAGGATTGTACTGAGAGTTAGTTAGTTTTGGGGATAAAGCTTTGTGTAATATTGATGTATTTCCACCTTGTATGATAATACAGATAGTGGGGTTTTTAGCTGAGGCTTTCACCAGAGTATTCTTGTGTGTTTCACATGTGATTGATTCTTCATATCTGTTATATGTGTTTGTTTGATCTTGCTCAAAATTGATTAAGCTTCCACAAAGTTTGATAGTAGAAGTAGATCTAGTATTTTGCTTTAGTTACATTGCATTATTAGGTGATCTACATTGAGAATTTCTACAGCCAACTCTAGATACATTCTGAAGAACTGGGTAAAGGATTCAACTAGATTCATGATTACATCCAACCAGATCTACAAGATGAAGATATTGCGGAAGGCGTATCAATACTTGGTCATCCTTGCATGTTGACTGTATGGCCAAGAAAGCACAAAAACCTTCCCACAAAGTTGGGTGGTCACGCTGGACCAATTGGCCAGAGAGGGAAAAGTATGCAACTGGTCCTGTATGTTGGCTCATCAGCTGAAGGAACAGGTAACAAGGGCTTGACAGCTGCCTGACAGGATTTCCTGGGCTTGAAGTGGGCATGGTCACCGACGGAGACTATTGCGAACACTTGTTGTAAGATTTTGTCCGAACACAGCTTCATAGGAGTTATCACACAATTGTACGATTATTTTGTCACCCCAGTTTACAAGATGATATTCAAACAAGATCCAGCTTACATGTCGAAGGCAGTAATGGAGGCATTGATAGACATAGCTGATTGGTATGCCTCACCGTCTGACACCTTCATACAGATGTACAATGTGGATAAGCCTCCGCATGTGCTACCAAAGTTTGCCTTGGACATACTCGTCATGCAGGAAGTAACATATCACATCTCGGAAGGATTGACAGCTAGGATACACCAGAAGAAGAAGGAACCTTCACCCACTCTTCCGTTGCACATCGGGTTATATGAGATCCAAAGTTTCAAGCATGTGGATGCCGAAGCAGAGTAGATGAAATAGTATCCATTCGACCTTTGAAGTTACAATTCATATGACCTGCATTGTCTTGTGAAATATCACTACACGAGAGTACAGTTCAACTTGATCCATGGGGCATGTCATTGAGTAGAGGAGGACCCATGGAGATATTGTTACAACTCCTCCAGACTCAATGAACCGGTCGGCTTCGCTGTGGAATGGTTAGCAAAGCAACGTGAAGTAGCATCATGGATAGCACCAGAAGCAACAGTAGCAGTAGAGGTGAACATACCAGTGCGTGACAAGGCAAATATCAATATTATCGATCACATGAAGGAAGAGAAAAGCTACAATTTCTTAGTAGATCCACATGTGGAGAAAGCAACTTTGGCCATAGAGGCAAAGAGGCAACAACGCAACAAGCGAAACGTGCAAAGGCAGAGAGAGAAACTGATAATGGAGGAAACAAAGAAGGAGTTGCATGAGTTGAAGGATAAACTCCGAAAGGAACAAGGGTTGTGCAAACATGAGAGGGAAGCGCAACAACAACAGGTACAGTAGGGGGCGCAACATGTGCAGATGGATGAAACAATGCCTATACAAGTAGTGGACTCATCAGAATAGTTGGCATTAGGAAAATAGGGTGAACCATCGTAGGAGCAGGACTTTGTTAAGGAAATAGAGTGAGCACTTGAACATATGGATATAGACATGGAGCAAAAGGAGTTAGAGGAGGACATTGACCTCATGCCTCACCACCAAGAGTTTGACCCACCAGCATCACCTCATCCATAAGATGAGAAAGTCCGAAGTGACTAAGGAGACACTAAGATCCTTGGAGATTAGTTGGAAGGAGAGGTGCACAACATCTCATTTGATGAGTCTCAACATAGAGTTGTGCAATCTCGCAGAGTGTCAACTCTGGAAGATCATACATCTCTTGCATAGTATGAGAAATTAGTGATCATGTTGGACATGCGCAAACATCCAGTAGCCTTGGTCGATGCCACTAGAGCATATGCCAAAGCCACTAGCTCAAGTGTCCACTTTGTGATAGCCAAGAATGAGCGAATGGCTAAGGAGCTACAAACGACCAAGCAAGGAGGAGAGTTGGTGATAATGTCTAACCAAGCAGAATTGAACAAGGCAATATTAGATGAATGATTTTCCCCTAACACAGTTATGCGGTCGTTGTATTCCAAGTTTAGTACCGTGCATAAGGCAGTCGTCCATCTCAATGGATGGCAGTAGAAATGTGCTAGAAGAGCACATATCTTGTGGAATGTGCATGCTATTGTTGATTACATGCAAACGTAGACGATGAGATACAAAGGATCCCCACTTCACTTGCCAAAGATGATGAAGCCCAGAGTGGTCAAGCTAAAGGCACGTATTCGGAGTTAGATCTGAAATTATGAAGAGATCCTACAACTCATCACTAGTCTACAGGCTTCCCATGCACATGTATTCAAGAGTATGGATATTGTGGTGCATGTACATGCGATCCCATATATTGTGACTCTCACCTAGGTGAAGAAAAAGGCACAGGTCTGACTAGAGCTCGACTCGTACTTTGACGAGTTGACGCGCATAGCCACCAGACCAGACTTGATGATCATTGCAGACACCATGCACAAATATGTTGCTAGTCCAACCGCATTAACGGCAATGATGCGCATGCTTTCAGGCGAGTTGGATAGAGGAGCATGAGCAGTGTACTCAGATGTTATGGAGGCAAGAGTCAGGTTCCAGAAAGATGTCACCTTGGAGTACATGGATACCATCGCGGACTACTGATCTTGGCATCAGTATGCTCTTGTTGATCATCGCGAGGATGTTGAAGAGTTGGACTTCCCATGGTTGTTCGAGTCATAGTGATGTCTCACATGGCTTGATCAAGCTATTTTTTTCTCACATGGGTATATGTGCATTGTAATGTAACATCTTGTTAAGTGTAATTTCAGGTGTCGATAGTTGGATGTAACAATCATAGAGTAGATGAAGAGTCATGATGGTAGATGAACTGTCACAAAGGGGAATGTCAAGGGTCACCCCACCCTTTGCTATAAATAATCCCTCATAACTCATTGTAAAGGCTTTTGGTCAGCTAAGCTTCTGATAGGACTATCTTAGAGAGATCTTGGATAATATTGTAACAAGCCTTGGTTTCTTCATTGCGTAGAGCTAGTACATCACTTTGGAGGAGCAGGAAGTTGTGGCTGTAACATTCCACTGTAGGAACTAGTGGTTGGACATGGATGTATTGTATGATTGGAACTTACACTTCTTAATATAACAAGAGCCAACATGTTTCATGCATATGTTGTATTGTATTTCAGCTATTTGTTTACTCTAAATGATATATGTATTTGTTTGCTTACACATGCATGTATATCTATTTCTGTGTATGTATGTATGAATCTTTCTGAAATGTGTTGTTGGTTTAACCCTCACTTTGGATTGCTAGCTAAATTGCCTTCCATGTTGTGATGCATCCTTGCTCGTGTGTTCCCTTCTTAACTTTGTGCTATCATAGGTTTCCAAGGGGCACACTCTTTTCAACTCCCGTGTGTTAGAACCTCTCATGCACCTTCCTTGGCTCACTGCATATGTCACACCCTTTCTACCAACAAAGTTATCTTACTTGCCTCTGTGCGAAATCACGGTCAAGGCATTACCATACGACCCACTGCTGGGACTCCTACACCAAGCATTCTGAGGTCTAATTGGGAGTTCTTACCGGGGAGATCCCCTGACATGTTGGCGGGTCCAACACCATCAACATTTCTTGTGCTAGAAGGAGGGCCAGATGACAAGTTGTGTCCTCTCATCCTGTTTTGAACCTTTTCACATATATCATGGAGTCTTGCACTATCCTCCCTACACGATGTTTTTCGCATGCCGAATATGTTACCATCACAAGGGAGTTTTTCGATCTCTTGTCCACATACATGTATGATGGTGAAGGTGAAGTGGCTTGGCCTGAGTTCTTACATGACTTTCTTTCCATGCTTCATGAGGAAGATGGATGTTCTGATGAACATGCTAGTTTTCTTCTTGTATACACGCTTCGCGAATCTCCACATCGATGGCAGTGCAGCCTATCGGTTGACAACGTGCACTCACGTGAGCACTTCTGTGATCTCATTGAAGACACTTTCTATCATTTTGATCTAGACCATATTGACCAAAAATTGATACAACAATGGAAGGCTATGCATGAATCGCCTATGTATTTTTGGCAGAGCTTCCATGATTTGCAATTTCAAGCCCTGAAGAGCCAGATGAATTTTTTTCTATCTTTGGGACTGATTCGAGTATTGCCTTATGAAATATGCTCATCCCAAGAAGAAGTTTGAAATCAAGCCTCACTCATTATTCTTCAGCGATGGAGCTGCGCCATCATAGACGGATGTGGTCACTATCGCAATTGACTGTCCACCATCCCCTCATCAAACAACTCTGTCGCTATAGAGTGATGCAGGAGATCATGCTCACACATTTGTTCAACTGTCACATCCTCCCAACATCACTCCACTTAATTTTCGCGTAGATTTGGTTGTGAGTCCCTCGAGTTTTCATATGTATTTTGTACCACAACCTCTATCTTCATAATTAGCTAATCCTCTAGATGATACTATCTTGTTTTCTTCCATTTCGGACTCTACACTTATTGTGAATGAGGATCAAGCCATCGACGGAGTTGGTGTTGCACAAACAACATGCAGTATCATTCATGAAGAGTATGATAGGGAGCTTAAGCATCAGCACTCAGCAAAGGATGAATCCCTTCCATCCAAGCCCCATTTGTTCTTTCCTGACATATTTGGTGAACCTGCCATCCATGATTTCACATGTGTATCTTCATCTACAGATGCACCCATTGTTGATCACTCGCAGGACACACCAGCTGTTAGTCCATCATCAGAAAATGGAGAGGATATGTTATTCATTGAAAATCCAGTTGATTTTTCATCTACCTTTTCCAGAAACACATAGGATGAATTTGTTCGCTTCTCATCTACCCCTCTGTTTGATTCATCAGATCATGAGGATGTTGATGAAATCTTTGATTTTTCTAATCGTGGATATAGTGATCCATTTACTCCCATATTCGGTCACAAATATGATTCTATTGCAGTTGATTTTTCAAAGGCACCAGTTTATGATGATCTAGCTGACGATGAAGTCGAAACCCCCCAGACTTTCGAGGAATTTCAGCCCGAGCTGATGGTTATGTCAGGACCTTGCTGTCCTATGGTTGGTTTCACTTTGATCGGGAAATTTTTCAATCACCCAAGGCTCCTCATCACTCATATGTATGCATTGAATATCAATCTCACACACAGATCATGCTTCCTCCACTCGAACTACACGATCCCATCACTCATGCATTGGAGGAATCTTACATTGCAAGCACACGTGTGCGACACAAGTTGTCTTTGTTTCTTTTGTTTGCTTGCATGTCACATTCAAGAGTATGCGTATGCTTCAAAGCTACATGCAGTGTCACACAACACCATGATAAGTCCACATGTTGCTTGTTATGTATTTACATTCACGTATGTCCCGTGAACAATTTTAAATATGAAGTGTGTTTGCCTTCATTGTTATATATTTCTAGTTTACTGGTTCACACAACCGGGTTGCTCGTGGACCAAGCCTTCACCAACATGGGTCAACTAATGCGTCGGTGGTTGCATTGGAAATATCACTTCACGTGATTAGGCCCATGCACAATTAGCTTAGGAGTAGGAGTATTTTTTTCTTTCAGTTGTTTGCTTGCATGCTTGTTTGTTTACCTGCTTCACTTGTTTGTTTGCTTGCTTGTTTGCTCACTTTACTTTCAAATTTTATTTTGCTTCTGTTTTGCTTTGTTGTTTGTTTTCTTGTTTTGTTCGTAGGTTAGTTTCGTATGAAACCATGTATGAATCTTGAAACAAGATGGGTAAAGTACAAGAGGGCTTGTACTACTATCACTACTTGGTTATCTATCATCCTGCCTATGTATGAAGAACTTGTTACTTTTAGTCCATGATACGTCAAAGGAAAATACGTACTGTTCAAAGTGAACCTTGGTGAAAACAAAACGCTTGCATGCTAACTAGTGTCACCTACTCTAGTTGGTTGTTTTTGGGTTAACCCTTGTCAGCTCAGTCAAGTAGAGTAAGGTGAGGGGGAAACTTTAACAAGCATGTCAAAGGCATATAATAAAATACTTCTTTGAAGGAACAACCTGTTATGATCTTAATAAGTCGGGATCTCTCTTCCACCTCTAAAATGAATAAGTGTTATGCACAGTTATGAAAATAAAATAAATGAAAAAATGAAAAGTGAAAAATTTCAAAAATGGAAAATGAATAAGGTGAAAGAAGAGAAATGCTTCCTGCACATAGAGGTGATGCAAGTAACTCTTCCAGGGTACTCACCAGATTTGCTGGCAGTGGAGCGATGCTTGTGTTCCTGTGTGACTCCGCCGGGGTACTGTCCAGGCCTGCTGGCAACAGAGAAACACCAGAGTTGAAAGTAAGACTCTGACGATTATACTGCTTGTGCACCAATATACCCCTCAAACCCAATCAAAACAATTCTGTTGCCTTGGCTTGGAATGTGTGTCAAACGACCAAGTGCTTGGCAGATGCTACATCTTACAATTAGGCTAGTGTGAAACCAAGATGAACTAAGAACTGAACAATAATTCTGAAGGTGTTAGATTTGTTTTTCACAAACAAGGTCCATTCAGAGAATTGGAGTTCTACCAGTGTGTCATCAAGTGTTGTAGCGGCTACAACCACCCTCCAAAATTTTTTCTTAGCTTCGTTTTGGAGCCTCCCTACCAACCTTTCACAATAGAATGTCTTGCTTCTTCAAGTACACAAGATTTAGTGATTTTCTTGTAGAAAGACAACCTGTTTATCCAAGCTTGATGCATTCCCCTCACAGACTATTTCTTTGTACCTAGTCCAGCTGAACGCTAAGCAATTGTGCAATTTTGGAGGGAAAACAACCTTCCCTCCAGAAATTGTGCAATTCTGTCTAGCATGGGCTCCAAAATTGCGCAAATCTGCCAGTCAAGCTTCATCCAAAAAATTGCAGAATTCCTCCCAGCGAGGCTGTTTAACCAAGGAATTGCACAATCCTGGGCAATAATCAGCTTCTCTGCCCAGAAATTGCACAAATCTCCTAGGCAGCTAGCTCAACTCCCTTCCAGAAATGCATAGTTTTTCCCAGTAGTTGAGTGGGCTCTTGCATGTGCAGTTGGTTTGACTAGTTCCACTTGGGACCAAGGAAACTTGACTTGCATGCATGGGCCGCTTTTTCCTAGAATAGCAAAAGGTAACATGCAAAAAGCATATCTTGATTCAGGGAGCTATTTTTAGCAGCTGGAGGTTACATGCAAATATCATTTTAGAATCTTTCCTCCAAGTGTCACTCTTTCCTAGATTTGTGGCATGTGCATCATCAGCTTCAAACTTATTTATTCGACACTTTAGAGCTCATTTCTTCACATTGATCTTGGAGCTCTAACATCCCACAACACATCTAACTTAGCTATTCATGGGTAAGTGGTCTCAACTTGTCTTTTGCAACATTTCTGTTGCTTTTTGTGTTTTCGCTTGTGTGAGTGTTGTTTGCTTGATTTCTTTGAACGCTTGCTATCATTTACATGTAGAATAGCTTGTATTAGCACCGTTTTAGTTTCTATTAATATCTCAATGTTGTCACATGCATGAAACTATTTTGCATGAACAGTCGCTGATTCAACGACTCACCTCACCCACATGCATGTTATTCCATTTTCTAAATCTTTTATTCAATGTTTGCATGCATGATCATTTTCTTTTGATTACACTAAGTGTTTCCATAAATTCACTTTCACATTTTCTTTCAGTTTCTCATCGACGAGTCTGGGTAGCCTTGACTTGGACTCTACCTCACCCAGACAACATTGCGCAATAATGAGAGGGAAGGCTCTATCTTCCCCTTAGTAAATGCACATTTCTACCCAATAATTGTCCCCCAAGCTTGCTTTTTGCAATTCTAAGGGATAGTGAATGCTGGCCCACAAAATTGTGCAATGCAGTCACTGAGCCTGCAACCATTGCCAGCTAAAATTGCGCATTGCACAATTCTAACACTTATTTTAAGACGTTGTCCGAATGCAGCTACAGAGGAGTTATTACATGACTGTACGATCATTTTGTCACTCCAGTTTACAAGATGATATTCAAATAGGATCCACCTTGCATGTTGAAGGCAACAATGGAGACACTGATGGACATAGCTAATTGGTATGCCTCACTGCCTGACACCTTCATATGGATGTACAACGCTGAGAAGCCTCTGCATGTGCTACCAAAGTTTGCCTTGGACGTACTTGTCATGTAGGAAATAACATATCACATCTTGGCAGGATTGATAGCTAGGCTACACCGGAAGAAGAAGGCACCTTGGCTTACTCTTCTACTTCCCATCGGGTTATACGAGACCCAAAGTTTCAAGAATGCAAATGCTGAAGTAGAGAAGATGAAGAAGTATCCATTTGACCTACGAGGTTACAATCTATATGACCCACATTGTCTTGTGAAATATCATTGCACCAGAGTACAATTCAACTAGATCCATGGGGCATGTCATTAGGCTGAGGAGGACCCATGTAGATATTGTTACAACTCCTCCAGAATCAATGAACTAGTTAGCTTCGCTGTGGAATGGTTAGTGAAGCAATGTGAAGTAGCATCACGAAGAACATGAGAAGCAACAACATCAATAGAGGTGAACATACCAGCGCGCGACAAGTGTAAGAGGAAGATTGTTGATCACATGGAGGAAGAGCAAAGCTGCAAGTTATAAGTAGATCCATTTGTGGAGAAATCAACTATGACTATAAAGGCAAAGAGGCAACAATGCGACGAGCGAAACGCACAAAGGCATAGAGAAAAATAGAGAATGGAGGAAATAGAGAAGGAGTTGCATGAGTTGAAGGAGAAACTTCGAAAGGAACATGAGTTGCTCAAATAAGAGAGGGAAGAATAGAAACAACAAGTGTAATAGGGGGCTTAACATGTGCGAACAGATGAAACAACACCCGTACAGGTAGTGGACTCATCAGAATAACTGGAATTAGGCAAATAGGGTGAACCATCATAGGAGCAAGACTTTTCTTAAGAAATAGAGCGAGCATTTGAACAGATGGATATGGACATGAAGCAACAGGGGTTAGAGTAGGACATCGACCTTATGCCTCACCACCAAGAGGTCAACCCACCATCTTCACTATATCCAGAAGATGAGCAAGTCCCAAGTGACCAAGGAGACACTGAGATCCTTGCAGATCAGCCGGAAGGAGAGATGCACAACATCTCATTTGGCAAGTGTCAACATAGAGTTATGCAATCTTGTAGAGTGTCAAATCTGGAAGATCATACATCTCCTGCACAATATGAGGACTGAGTGATCATATCTAACGTGTGCAAACATCTAACAACCTTGACTGATGTCACTAGATCATATGTCGAAGCCACTAGCTCAAGTGTCCACTTTATGATAGCTGAGAATGAGTGAATGGCAAAGGAGTTATAGATGGCCAAGCAAGGAGGAGAGTTCGTGATAACGTCCGCCTGAGCAGAATTAAAGAAGTCAATACTAGATGAAGTATTGTCCCTTGACACAACAATGCAACCGTTGTATTCCAAGTTTGATACCATGCATAAGGCAGTCTTCCATCTCAACGGATGGCAACAACGATGTTCTAGAAGAGCACGTATCTTGTCGAACGTGCATGTTGCTGTTGATTACATGCAAACGTGGACGATGATATACAAAGGAGATTCACTTCACTTGCCTAAGATGATGAAGCCCATAACAGTTGAACTGAAGGCACACATCCAAAGTCAGATCCCGAATTATGAAGAGCTCCCGCAACTCATCATTAGTCTACAGGCTTCCCATGCATGTGTATTCAAGAGTATGGATGTTGTGGTGCGCACACATGCAATCCCATCTATTAGGACTCTCACCTAGGAAAACATGTCCGACTAGAGCTTGACTCATACTTTGACAAGTTGATGCATATAGCTACCAACCCAGACTTGCCGATCAGTGCAGACACCATGCATAAGTATGTTGCTGGTTTGGCCATATTGAAGACAATGATGCACATGCTTTTAGGCGAGTTGGATAGAGGAGCCCGATCAATGTACTTGGATGCTATAGAGGCAAGAGTTAGGTTCCAGAAAGATGTCACCTTGGAGTACACAGAGACCATTGCGGACTACCGATCTTGGCATCAGTATGCCACTGTTGATCATCATGAGGATGTTGAAGAATTGGAATTCCCACGGTTATCCGAGTCATAATGATGTCTTGCATGGCTTGCTCAAGCCATTTTTGTCTTACATGGGTACATGTGCATTGTAATGTAACATCTTGTCAAGTGTAATTTCAAGTGTCAATAGTTGGATGTAACAATCATAGAGTAAATGAAGAGTCATGATGGTAGATGAAATGTCACAAAGGGGAATGTCAAGGTTCACCCCACCCTTTGCTATAAATAGTCCCTCATAACTCATTGTAAGGGCTTTTGGTCAGCTAAGCTTCCGATAGGACTATCTTAGAGAGAGATTGGACAATATTGTAATGAGCCTTGGCTTCTCCATTGCGCAGATCTATTACATCTCTTTGGAGGAGCAGGTAGTTGTGGTTGTAACGTTCCATTGTTGGAACTAGTGGTTGGACATGGATGTATTGTATGAATGGAACTTAAACTTATTAATATAACAAGAGCCAACACGTTTCATGCATATGTTATAATATATTTCAACTATCTATTACTCTAAATGATATATGTATTTGTTTTCTTACACATGCATGCATAGATATTTCTGTGTATATATGTATGAATATTTTTGAAATGTGCTGTTGGTTTAACCATCACTTTGGATTGCTAGCTAACTTGCTTTCCATGTTGTGATGCATCCTTGCTCGCGTGTTCCCTTCTTAACTCTGTACTATGGAAGGTTTCCAAGGAGCGCACTCATCTCAACCCTCGTGTGTTAGAACCTCTCATGAACCTTCCTTGGCTCACTTCATATGTCACACCCTTGCTACCAACAAAGTTATGTTACTTGCCTCTATGCGAAATCGTGGTCAAGTCATTACCGTACGACTCACTGTTGTGATTCCTACACGAAATGGTCTGAGGTCTAATTGAGACTTCTTACTGGGGAGATCCCCTGACATGTTGGCGGATCTAGCACCGTCAACACCATTGTAGGACAAAAAATGTACATTAAATATTATAAAAGATTGATAAGATGATACAAATGAGGGTGATGGCTTGTTTATATACCTTAGGTAGGTGCCTCTTCATGAGTGGTCATGTTCTTAGGGACATACTTCTTCATTAACTAGTTACTAATTAGTTAATCATTATCTATTATTATTATTGTTTACATTATATATATATATATATATATATATATATAATATATATATATATATTATATATATATATATATATATATATATATATCTATATATTTAGTCATAACAAATAAATTGAGTAGTGCCATTCATAATGTGGATATTTCTTAATGAAATTTGAGAAAATCATAGTCTGAAGTCCAATGAGTCCCTTTTACTTTGCTTTGTATTGAAAGAAACTAAGATTTTTTTAAAGAGGTATGTGCTAGCTTAGGGTTTCATTTTGTGCATATTTACATCTAGAGATTGCACATGACATTTTTGTGAACTTCAATGATCTTTATTTCTACAATGGAAAAAAGCTTCCATTTGTAGTTGGACAAATTGGTAAGGGCTTAAAAAATGGGATATCACCCCGACAATGGCTCTTGAGAGTACAAGAGTTCACTCTTGATGATATTCAACACTTTTTCAATCCTGATGATAAATCTCATACATGGTTCAAAGAAATTGTTGATTTGGAATTTTTATCTCTTCTAGAGAAGAGTAGATGGCTTGAAAATTTATGATTGTCGAAAACACCAATTTCTAGAAGCCCTGAGTTAATTTACAATAACAGTAAGCAAATTTACAAAAAACCCTAATTTCTAACTGTCAAGAACACCAATTTCCAAAAACCTTGTTAATTTACAATAACAATAAGCAAATATACAAAAATCCCTAATTTCTGATTGTCCAGAACATCAATATCCAAAAAGCATTTTAATTTACAATAACTTCAGGAACAATTTACAAAAAACCATAATTCTTGACAATCCAGAACACCAATTTCCAAAAACCATGAGTTAATTTACAATAACAGTAAACAAATTTACAAAAAACCCTATTTTCGTACTGTGCAGAATATCAATTTCCAAAAACCTTGTAAATTTACAATAGCAGTAAGCAAATTTACAAAAAATCCAAATTTCTCACTGTCCAAAACACCAATTTCTAAAAACCCTGTTAGTTTACAATAATCGTAAGAAAAATTTACTAAAAAACCTAATTTCTGACTGTCCAAAACACCAATTTCCAAAAACCTTGAGTTAATTTACAAAAACATTATAAAAATTTACAACAAACCCTAATTCTTAACTGTCCACAAATAGGAAATTAAAAACAGAAAGAGCACATACTCATAAAAACGCCAATTGGACTACACTTCCCATGGTTTGAATGTGTTGACAAACACAAAATTTCTAGCTGGTAGGATTGAAAGGACAACCACTGAACTACACAAACGTCATTGCATCAATGTTGAAGACCCCAACACCTCACCATACCTAACCTGCAACAAAAATTGAGTTTACTTGTAACACAAAACACAAAGGTGTTAAAGAAACCGTAAAAAACCCATCAACCTAAGTGAAATTGCATGAAAAAATGTCTGTAAAGAGAACTTTCCCTCATGAAAATTGTGATATTCCCACTTAGCAATATTTCTAAAGGGAAATATCTATTTTGCCATATTTTGCACTTTCACTTAGGAAAAGTGGGTTTCGGGACCCCACTTGAAGTTTTGGAGCTAAGGTAAGGGTCCAACATAGGTGAAAGGGAAAAATCAAATTCTTAGTGGATGGTGGGGGCCACATCAAAGAGGGAATATGCTCTGCTCTGAAAATACACACTCTTGGAGGGAAAGGATAGAGGAAATTGATGGTTGGTGTTGGTGCAATAAGATGGCTATTAAAAGCAACCTTAATACCTACATTAATTATCAACCCAGGGTAAGTCTGTTTATTTCAAGAGTGTTCAACATTGTCTATGCAAGTGAATTCAGAGGCTAATTCAGAATGAAATGATGTCGAATTGTTGCAATAATTAATATCTAATTCTCGAAGTTCAATCCAAAACAATTCTGAAAGCAAACCTTAAAGCATTTTCAAATCTATTTTAATCTATTGTGCGGAGAACTGAATATGAATGCAAGTATGCTAAAGGAATCACTCTTTGTAGATTTACTAACTAGTATCGACAATAATTCATTCAGCAAAAAGGAAAACTAAAAAAAATAAACAATAAGAAACTATTCAAGCTTTTAACTGAAAGCAACAACTGTGAACTCAAGATATATAATAACACTACTCAGAAGGAACACCAATCAAATACTTAAACTAATCTGATAAATTCATCAAAGACTAACACATAGATGTAAAGATAGCAAGATCTAGAATCTTCTTTGAACAGTAAAGGTAAATCACAAAGATCAATACTCACAACAATCACAATAATTCTAGTTTCATGAAATAACATGAATAAACAATTGCAAGAGTAAAAAGAAATAAGTATTGCACAAGAAAAGTAGTAAATCCCCTAGCGACTGCACCCAGTGTCTCACTGCCAAAAGACACTCAGAATGCGATTACAAGTAAAACACGATCTTTCTCATTAAATTCAATAATAAAGATACACCATCATCATCGTGAGAATACTCTGTGTCAAAAATGAAAGTTACAATCTCCAAATTCCTAGCTAGCTCCATTCTATTTCGCCTATCGGATTTATATAATCTATGAGAGACAAACATATAGGAGAAAATCCTCATGATCAAGAGATCCTGAGGATTTCACAACAGACAATCAGATTTTATTACAAAATAAACTTGATTCCCCTATTCTTCCGCTAGCCTACATGAGCAAGACATTGTTCTTTTTCTTTTCTTGGTCATTGTTGTTTCATTGTTTGAACAACAATCATTCAATTCATATTCATGCACATAAAAATAGTGAAAGTTATCTTTCATGCCCAAAATTACACAATTCGTTAATGATTGATTTTATTTAGCTTCTATAATCGTTTCTTCTAAATTCTTTTCGAAAATGAAGATAAACATATAAAAATGAATGATTAATTAAGCTAATATGAGGATAAAACATACCTTTTCTATGACCCAACATACTTTTCCCTGCTTACCTTTTTGCATGTCCTCATGCAATAAGATGATTGAGGTGCAGTTGTGTCAAAGAATAGGCAGGATAAGATTCTTATTTATATAGCCTAAAACCATTTTTTCGTTTAATTATTGCAAAAGCTGATTTGTACGATACTATCACAAGTTATAATCAAAATAATACCCTTCAGGGGGGACCTAAATAATAGGACATTTGTAACAACATGCTATCCAGGTAGGACCCATGCCTAGGACTATATTGATGTACATGCTTAGGCGAGCAACAACAACTTTAAAGTTTCTATACTGAAATGGCTCCTGGTTTTTGATCTTGTTAATGGAAATTTCCCATCTTTGCCTTGCTACCAACAAAGCTTCCTCCTTAATGTCCTGAAAATATTCTCTTCCTGCCTGTATAATATCTGTATGGAGTGGTCCCAATTTAGCCACGACTACCTCTTGTTGCATAAACCTTCTATGTTGGATGAAAATATGTAAGGGTTTCATGGGTTCTCCTCTGACCCATAAATCTACACCATGTTCCATTTTCTAGAAATGTTATAGGCTTTAGCCCATTTAACCTGATTGTGCAAAAGAGAGGAAAGCTTGACATTGAATGTCCCCAATGGAGGGGCTAGGATTACTATCCCATTCATCCTCGAAGAAAAAATTGTGCAAGTATAATTCACATAGAAGGTGTTGTACTTGCTCATTTTGTTCCTTACAACATTGGACAAATTCTTAAGTGGTCTTGAATTCTGTTGGCTTATTGGCCCTGACAACTTTAACTTTCAACAATAGGTACCTTTCCAACAAGAATGATGCATAATTAGTAGTAGGCGACGGCAAGACAATGCATTAGGGTAAAGATAACAAATAGTTTCAGTTTGTTCCATGGCCTTTTGAAACTGAGATTGTGCTTTCTCTAATTTCTTTTTCTCATCTTTAAGGCTGGAAAAAGTCTCATATTCTGTGTAGAAATTCCCACTATAGATAACCAGATTATGCAATATACTAAAGCAAAATACAAGATCTACTTCTACAACAAACTTTGCGGAATCTTAATCGAATTAAACAAGATCAATGAGAACACATATAATTGAGAATGAGAAATCAATCAAGCTATCCCGCTCTCTTTGAAATCAAACAATACAACTCACAGATTGAGTAGACAAGAGATATATCTTTCCTTAGCCCTCCAAGCCTCCTATTTCCTTGCACAGTTTTTCTTGGGGTCCAGTGATGCCACATGTGTGAATTAGCATCATCACACTCATAAAACTGAAGAAGTAACCGCACAATCCTCAAGGAAAGAATTCCTTCTGCATGTAAGAGACATTCACAATAGAATATTCCTGCAACTGATAGTACACTGTCCCTCCATTTGATCTCAATCGTGTCTCTACCTAAACTGACATGCATAAGTTATTTATGAGAGAATATTCAATTATCTAAAGTGCAGCAGTTACGTGCATGCATGCATTAATTAATTGAACTCACAATTAATTCAACAAAATGTTTGATTTAATCTAATTGAACTTGACTCAGTTAAATGAGCCAACTGATTACAACTCAATATTACAACTCATCCTTATCTCTTTAACTGATGGATAAATTCCTCAATTAATGGAGAAACTATTGCATGTCCCCACATAGACTTCATGTTTGATTCTCTACAACTAATTAACTCATGGTGAATTAATTAATTATTTTACAAATAGTTTCTAAGATGAAATTTGAATTTTACTTCTCTATTTTAGTTCATGGATTAACTAAAATAGGAAGGAATCCCAAAATTCTATTTATAGTAGTACTAAATTTAACACTTCTATATCTAGCATTTCTTGTTGCTATTTTCAACGCTCCCTCTCAACAAGAGAGGGATTATCAGTAACCCCAATCCCGTCTCTATGGAACTCAAACTTGCATTTTGGCAACGCCTTCATCAAAATATCTGCATCTTGTTCCTTGATCGAAACATATAGCAACAACATGATCCTCTTGACCACACAGTCTCAAAGATGGTGATACCGGATATCATTGTGCTTGGACCTATCATGAAAAACTGGATTCTCAGAGAGTTTGATACAACTCTTATTATCGTAGTAGATCACGGTTGGATCCATCCTTTGACCAAACAATCCCACTAGAATCTTCCGCATCCAAATGGCCTCACATGCAACCTGACTAGCAGCCATGTATCCAGCCTCTGCTAAGCTAAGTGCAACTTATCTCTGTTTCCTGCTGTACTAGGAAACTACAACTGAACCAAGGTTGAAGATTCCTCTAGAAGTGCTCTTCCAGTCTGATAGACTCCTTGCCTAATCTGCATCTGTGAAGCCCTAAAGCTTCACTCCCTCTGTCCGTCTGTACCAAAATCTGAACTGAGATGTGCCTTTGAGGTATCTCAGCACATGCTTCACTGCCTTCCAAAACAGCTTCATAGGCTAAACCATAGATTGACTTAGCTAGTTCACCGCAAAGCATAAGTCGGGTCGTGTGTTCACCAGATACATAAGTGAACCCACCAGCTACTGATAAACAATAGTAGCTACTACCTCACCTGAAGTAGCATCCTCCTTCCTCCAACTCCCAGCTAGAGGAGTTTGCATGGGCTTGCACCTCTCCATGTGAAAGCGCTTGAGTATCTCATTGGCATACTTGCCTTGAGACATAAATACTTCACCATCTTTTTGCCACACCTCCATGCCTAGAAAGTAGTGCATAAGACCCATTTCTTTCATTTCAAACTCTCTTGCAAGGTCCTCCTTGCAAGACTATATCAGCTGATCATCACTTGTCAAAATCAGATCATCGACATAAATAACAATGATCAATGGCTTACCTTCTACCATGATGTGGTAAAGGTTCACATCTTCTTCACTCTTGGTGAAGCCTAACCTGGTGAAATAGCTGTTGATCCTGATGTACCAAGCACAGGGTGCTTTCTTCAACCCATACAAAGCCCTCTTGAGTCGGCACACATGTGACTCATGATCGAAGGTCTCAAAACCCTTGGGCTGCTCAATGTACACCTTCTCTACAATATTCCCATTGAGGAATGTTGTCTTCACGTCCATCTGATGAATCTTCCAACCCATCTGTGCTGATAGTGCCAACATCGATCTGATAGATGAGTACCTTGCTACGGGAGAAAAGGTCTTAACATAGTCGATCCCCTCGACCTGTGAGAAACATGGGCAATAAACCTTGCCTTATGTTTCTCAGCACTACCATCAGCTACCTACTTTACCTTGTAAAGCCATCTAGAACTCACCACTGACTTGCCCTGAGGTCTTGGGAAAACATCCCACACACTGTTTCGAATGATAGGGTCGTACTCCTCTACCATTGCATCAACCCAGACTGGTTGTTGCACTGCCTCCTTGAATGAATAAGGTTTGGTATCTACACACTCCCCAACTAGGGCCATGTACCCAGTGTACCTATCGAGCGACCTCCTCTGCCTGTGCTGAGAAGATGGCTGTCCCACATTCTCCCGCACATCTAGCATCAACCTGTCAGCTTCCCTTGAGTGTTTCCACCCATCTATGGAAGTCTCAGCATGAGTGGATGTCTCCACTCCCGGATCCTCTGCATGTAGCTGCTCCGTATCAATCTGAGGCTCCTCCTCCTTAGGAGTTGAAGGTCCTCCTCTGCATGCAACTTGAGCTCCCTCTCAAGTGATAATTTCATGGCTTTCTGCTCGTTGAACTTCAGATCCTTGCGTACCACTGTCCTCTGACTAGTAGGCAGGTACACCCGATAGTTGTGGGGTGTATCCATGTACCCCACAAGTATTCCCAACTCAGCTGTTGGATCCAGATTCTTCTGAGCATCCTTGGTCACATGACAATAAATTGATGATCCAAAGATTTAGAAGTGACTCACATTTGGTCGCTTCCCGGAAGAGCCCTCCATAGGTGTCTTCATTCCCAGTATATGGTGCGGGCTTTTGTTCTGCAAGTATATTATTGTATTGCATGCCTCAGCCCACAAATGCAGTGGTAGGCTTTGGTCATGCAACATCGCTCGAGCTACTCCCAAAATTGATCAGTTCTTCCTTACGGCCACCCCATTCTGCTATGGGTTATGGGGTGCCATCAGTTCCTATTTAATTCATTTTGCAGCGCATGAGTCTTTAAACTATTGGGAGACATACTCTCCACCATTTTCGCTACATAAGGCTTTTATTTTATTTTCATATTCTTTCTCTGCCAAGGATTTGAACTCACAAAACCTCAAGAAGGTTTGATCCTTCTTTTGCATAAAGTAGATCCAGCATCTACGAGAAAAATCATTAATAAAAATAACATGGTACCTTTGTTTAGTAGTGGAGGTTGTAGAGAAAGGTCCACAAACATCTGAGTGAACTCACTCCAGGATTGCTCTAACTCTACTGTCTCAATCCGGAAAGGAATATTTCGCATACTTACCCAAGGTACAACCTTTGCATGTATTCGTCTGCTCCAATTTTTCCTTGGGTAGCCCAGTAGAAATCTACTGCATGATCTTCAGGGCTCCATGGTGCAAGTGGCCCAGTCTTCTATGCCATAGCTCACCAACATATTGGCTCTGCACCATCTCAGCTTTGGAACTCAATGCAGCACAATCGTCTACCTCAAGCTTGTAGAGTTTCTTTACTCGAATCCCAATTCGCTTTGTCTGTCCAGTACCGATATGCCTCAGGAATACCTTTCCTTTACTAAAGACTACATCATAGCCTTTATATTCTAGCATAGCAATAGATACAAGATTCTTCTTCAAACCTGGTACATACTTTACATCAGTCAGGGTGAGAGGAGTTCCATGCTACCTATGAAACACAACCATACCTTCACCTGGAACACAGTACTTTCCATCATCGCCCATCTTGATCTACATATGGAGATCCTTCTCCTCCAAGGTACTGAAAATATTCTTGTCACCTGACATGTGGAATGAAGCTCCACTGTCTAGGTACCACACACATCCCACCATGGATGAAACCATGCATGTGATAAGAGAGAAATCCAACTCAAACTATGAGGCCAGTGCCTCACCATCAGATCCCTTCTTGGATTTCTTCTGTGGACAATTTGTAGCATAATGGCCCACTTCCAATTGCAATTTTGATTTGTCAAACTTCTTCCCACCATGGGAAGAATCGGATTTGGGATGGGACACCTTCCCTTTCCCTTTCCTTGCCTTACTCGCTAAGGCTAGATTTTCCTCATCATCTTGCTTTGATGAGGATCCATCTTTGGTACTTCTTCTTATCTCCTCCTGCATCAAATCTGACCAAAGTCGTTCCCAATTTGGCATGCTTTCTCTTCCATTAACCGAGTATTGGTAGCTATGCCAGCTCTTAGGAAGACTGAGGAGTGTAAGACTCACCATGTGATCATCAACAGTCGTGATCCCTACACTTCCAAGCTCATCCCTACAGGTGGTGAGCTTATTTAGATATGTAGAGATCATGTCGCCCTTTTCACACTTGATTTTCTGAAGCTTGTCTTTCAGCACCAGCTTCCTCTAATCACTGCTGTTCTGATATAGATCTTTCAATGTTTTCCACATCAAAAATGGTGTCTCCTTCCCATGGAGACTTGAGACTATGTGGTCTCGAACTCCCTCCAGAAGGATTCTCCTTGCTCTAGCCACACATTTCTTCCATTCCACCAATTTAGTAGCATCATTCGGCTTGGGGACTTCTTTATTAATGAAGTCCTTTAGATCGTTGTCCTCTAATACTGCTTCCATGCGATCCTTCCAGGCTATATAATTCGAACTGCCATCAACAGCATATTCGAGTCTTAAACCGTTGAATGCCATTGGTGAAATTGAGATGTGATAAGAACTCGATTTCTATATTCAGGAACCTCAAACTTCAAACTTCTCCCTTCTTGTATACTGTTCTTTTCCTTGATCACCTTTGCTCTGATACCATGTAGAAATTCCCATTGTAGATCAATAGATTATGCAATGTACTAAAGAAAAATACAAGATCTACTTCTACAACAAACTTTGTGGAAGCTTAATCGAATTGAGAAAGATCAATGAGAACACATATAACTGAGAATGAGAAATCAATCACACATAACACAGAAGAAATAACCCGGGGAAATCCTCAGCTTGAAACCCCAATCTCTGTATGATCATACAAGTGGAAATATGTTCAAGTTACAAAAGGAATTAGCTCACAAGCTATCCAGCTCTCTCTGCAATCAAACAATACAACTCACAGACTGAGTAGACAAGAGATATATCTTTCCTCAGCCCTCCAAGCCTCCTATTTCCTTGCACAGTTTTTCTTGGGGTCTAGTGATGCCACATGTGTTAATTGGCCTCATCACACTCGCAAAAACTAAAGAAGTAACTACGCAATCCTCAAGGAAATAATTTCTTTTGCATGCAAGAGATATCCACAATAGAATATTCTTCCAATTGATAGTACACTATCCCTCCATTTGCTCTCAAGTGGGTCTTTGTCTGAACTGACATGCATGAGTTATTTATGAGAGAATATTTAGTTATCTGAAGTGCAGCGGTTACATGTATGCATGCATTAACTAACTGAAATCACAATTAATTCAACAATCTGTTTGATTTAATCTAACTCGACTTGACTTAGTTAACTGAGCCAACTAATTACAACTCAATATTACAACTCATCCTTATCTCTTTAACTGATGGATAAATTCCTCAATCAATGGAGAAACTTTTGCATGTCCCCACATAGACTTCATGTTTGATTTTCTACAACTAATTAACTCATGGTGAATTAATTATTTTACAAACATCTGCTAAGATCAAGTTCGAATTTTACTTCTCTATTTTAGTTCAGGGACTAACTAAAATAGGAAGGTATCTCGAAATGCTATTTATAGAAGTACTAAATTTAACACTTCTATATTTAGCATTTCTTGTTGCTATTTTCAACATTCTATTGCAGTAAGTTCATTGAATTTCTTCTGCAACTCCTGGTGTATCTGTAAAGGTACTACTTTATTCTGTTGAGCCAATACCTGTTGGGTCTTTGTTAATTCATTCTACAATTTCAGGATAACATCTTATTTTACCAGAGGAACATAGTGAAATGTTTCCTCTATTTGAGTTCCATTATCACGTGTTATTACTTAATTAGTTTGAACAACAACTTCAACTGTTTCTTGGGGCATACAACAATATGTCTGGGCATTCTCCTCAAAATCGGTTTGAACAACAACATCTGTGGTAGGAAAGTCTGTTTGTGTCGCCATTGAACAAACAAAAAGTCTTTAGTTTGAGTTTCAATATCCTCCAGAGGACATTTCTCTGTTTGGGTCCCCATATTTTCTAATTCCACTTTCAATTTCCAAGCCTTATTTGCTTCTTTTAACCATTCTCTCAATTGTTTGACTATTTTCCTTAGTTTCCTATATTTCTTAATCAACTTCCTTAATTTGGCCTTGTTCGATTTTTTCTTCTTCGTGGGGTTTCTAATTGGAGATGGCACAATTGTGTTTATTTCAGGTTCATAAGGAGTTGTGCCAATATCAGGGTTATGTTCCAATGGAACAATATCTCATGATTGAGTTCCGTCTTCAAGATCTTCTTCTGCATGCATTTCTTTCTTAGGGGACTCATGCATAGAGGCAACTAATTCCCCCTGATCCTCCAAATCATCAGTAGATGGTAAAATTTCAGTATGGCCAGAATTTCCAGTAGATGCAGACTGGTTAAGGGAATGATTTTGTCCTACAGAGTTTCCAGATGGATCCCTTTCTTCACAGTGTGTACCCAAATTCTCCAATACTTGAGCCATTTCTTCCACATATTCCCATAGAAAATCATCTTTGTGGGCTTAGAGAGGGAATATGAGATGGACCTGCTTCTTCTGTTGGAATTGGGGTGCGTTGTTGTGAGTTTATCCTTGTAGAATGCCTACATTTTTTTGGGCTAGAGGCCAAAGAAGGATTCCTTATTTTTCTTGCCCTTTTTGGACTTGTTACCTCTACTCTTTGCTATTCAATATCAGTGTTATCAATGTTTCTATCATCTATCCTTGTCTGTGCATCTGGGTTTTCTTCTAGTGGGGTTAAGGAAGGATTTACAAAGTCATCCCAAGTTAATTGCTGCTGGGCCGATCCATGAATAATAATTAACTTAATCAGACCATGATGGTTGATGAAAAAATGTGGATCTTTAGCCTTCCTAACCTGACTAACAATGTCATGCAATAAGGAATTTAGAAAGAATGGCAAATTAACCGTAATTTTTTGCTTAAGAATGGCAAACAATTTGATTTGTCGAGGTTTTACCACATCTTGACGTCCGTCACAAGTGATGTACCTATGAATAGTGGTTACCAATTCTTGTCATGGTTCCTTTAAATATGTGTGTTGAATCCATTTGCCTTTGCATACCAATTGTTCATTTGGGTCTTGGAATACCGAAACTGCATCGTGCAGGAGAAGATTCTTATTGGTCCATTTTGTGCCTTCTGCTGGAAGTCCAGAGACTTCAGCTATAACTACTTCAGAAACTATCATATTTTTTCCCTTCACTGTCGTGCATCCATCCTGTAGATTTGGCAAGAATTCAAGTGTTATTTCCTTATCGAATCCTTGTAATTTGTCCAGGTACTGGAGCTAGCCAGCATGCTCAAGAATTTCGTGAGCCTGTTCTGTTACTCGGAGTACTATAGGTTCACTGTGGACAAATTTTCCTCTCATGGTTGCTCTATCTCAGTATCCCAACTCGCACTTTTGCATGCACTTTCTCATAATTTCTCTCAGTTTGGAACAACCCAATAAACTGTATACAAAACTTTAAAGTTGTTATGAAAAGGGCAATGATGTTTTTTTAAAGTTGTTATTAAAAAGGAAATGATGTTGTTTGTCACATCAATAGTTTTTGGCAAATATTGATAATTATTACGCATGCTATCCCATAATGCATACTTTCCCCCCTCCAATCAAAAAAGGGTGTCCACGACCATCAAGCATAGGAAAAGGGAAAGGACATTGGAGATTCATAAATGCAGCAAGACAATAGTCAGAGTGGTGTAAATATGGAAAAAAAACAGTGAGAGTAGTACAAATCGTGAAGATGGGAAATGAACACAAAAGGAGTAAAAGTGAGAATTGATCATTATGCAAAGAGATGTTTCCTTAGGTGGAAAAATATGACGAAAGCATGATAGACGATAGATGATAATGACTACTAGTATCGATTTATCAGACAATATTGATATAATTCATATAAAAGTATACTTTACCATGCATATTGGTTAATATAGTTATAAACACTATTTAAATGGTAAATTCACCTTTAGAAATGAATCAATAATTGGGAATGTAACATAGAAATTCAATACCACAAGCAGAGCCACTACTTCCAGCAGACATTCATAGCCTCGATAGGGTTGCTTTTTAACCCAAAAATGAGCCAGAATCCTCTATTTAGTATTTAGATGCTTGTTTATTGCAATAAAGAGACCACTATGATGGCATGGTAACCAGATAATCATAGTGCCATTCACCAGGATATAACAAAGTGATTAGGCTGGCTCACGATGAGACCTCCTATCCTTCTGACAATTTTGATTATCTAGAAGGCCATAATGGAATGTCACTTGTTACATCCTTATGGTCATGGTAGGCTGGCTTGTAATGAGACCCCCTATCCTCTTTAAGAATATTTGTATTTTATTTCCATATTTCCATATTTCCATATTTTTATTGTAAAGGGAGGGAGGCTCATTTACTCCTTAAGAGTTAGGGATGGCGTGAGAAGTAAAAAATGTCAATGAAAGTTATGCTTTTATCCCTATATCATAATACCAAAGAGAATTATCAATTGAAAGTGTGAAATATAAACCAACATGGTATTAAGATAATGAATCATTTTATGATATGTCCAAAGAGAAGATAATTATCCAGTCATTATATAAATAAACAAGGTCAATTTTGGAATAAAAATAACCATCAAAGGTTTTACAAGTCATAATGGTATTAATATTAATGTTTTTCCTTTATCTTGGGTACAAATTCCCAATCCAAAAAGATGGGTTTGATAGGAAAGCATGGGAGAGAAAAATGGCGCTTGATTAAAATTGAACGACAATTGTGCGGTTATTGGAACAACAATTATTGATCACAAGAAAAATAAATCATGACTATTCATTCTACCGAACAAAAACTGTTCAATTGACTGAACAACAATTATAAATACGCCAAAAATAAATTAGAGTTATTCATTTTACCAAACAATAGTTGTTTAATTGATTGAACAAGAGTTGTTCAATTGATTGAACAACAATTATAAACACACCAAAAATAAATCGAAGATGTTCATTCTATCGAATAGCAGCTGTTCAATTGACTGCACACCAACTATTCAATTGATTGAACATCAATTATTAAAAACACCAAAAAACTAGAGAAATCCCCATATTTACACAATGATGCCTATCTAAAATAAATTACAACCAACTGTAAGAAAAATATATACGTTATTTACAGCTGAAGAGAGATAAATTTTCATGAGAGTAAAGTTGTCAGATCATACTCCCCGCAGCTAAAATTTGCATAGTGGGATCATCACGTACCTGTTGGAAAAAAGACTCTTTGGTGAGTGGTTATGGTAAAGACGTACCCGATGCCCATTCAATCGGAAAGAATAGCCAGACTCATCAATGGTGGTCACAGTGAGAGTGACATTGTTGTGAACCTCTTGAATTTCATATGGGCCAAGCCACCTTGTCTGTAACTTACTCGAAAAGTCTTGAAATCTGGAATGATAGAGGAGCACCCAATCTCCTTTCTAAAACGTCTTCTTTTTAATAAGATTGTCGTGCCACTTAGCCCTTTGCTTGCTTTGTTGTTGAATAATTACAGTGCGTTGTAGAGAAAGTAGTCGAGCTTCATCCAATTCATTTATTTGTTGAAGTCGTTTAGTTTGGGCCTCCGTCAGATCCAGTCCCACTTCCTAGGCTATTTTGGGAGTCTTTATTTCAAATTCAATACGAAATATGGGTTCTTTTCCAAATACAAGTTGGTACGGAGAATATCCAGTAGTATTTTGCCAAGTTGTGCGATAAGCCCACAAGGCCTCGACAGTCTAGTAGCCCAGTCCCGTTGATGTGTCGAAACTGTCTAGGTCAAAATTGCTTCAATGACCTTATTAGTGCTTTCAACCTACCCATACGCCTATGGGTGATATGAGGAAGTGACTATGTGCGATGTGGTGGTTCCGTAGAGTGGCTTTAATCTTATGTCCTACAAATTGCCCCCCTCCATTTGTTATCACTTCCCTAGGTAAACCATACCACATAAATAAATAGAAAAGGAAATTAAATAAAACTTCTTCTGTAGCTCTTGGAAAAGCTACTATTTCTACCCACTTTGTTACATAGTTTGTAGCAACTAGTATGCAGGCATTTTGGTTTGATGGCGAATGAAATGGGCCAAAAAAATCCAATGCCCATCATTCAAAAGGTTCTATTACCAATTGGGGCTGCAATTACATTTCGTTAGATTGACCAGGACGGCCCACCCTCTGGCAAATATCACAAGCCTAGACATATTTCATAGTGTCTTTAAAAATGGTGGGCCAATAATAGCCCATCTATAGTACCTTATGCCCAGTTATGCGATCTGCGAAGTTTCCTCCACAAGGCTTATCATGGCAGGCCTTCAGGATGTCATAGATTTCATCTTCATGAATGCATATACGTATGCACATATCAAACCCTATATGAAAAAGGTATCCACCAATCCAAGAAGATCGGGCGTTGCACTGGACAACCAGTTTCCTTTCCCTTGCTGTCAAGTGTCTGGGCAACTTTCCTACCACCAGATAGTTTGGTACATTTTCATACCATGGCATTTTAACTGTTATGGCAAACAAATTTCATTTTGGAAACCGGTTATCCACTACTAGCGGATCATTTATCTTTGGAACCTGAGATAGAAAATCCACGACTAGGTTTTCCTTCCCTGTATGGTCCTTAATAAACTCCTGCAAAAGTAACAACCAACGAGTCACTTGTCCATTTGTAATTGATTTGTTAGCTAAGTATCTAATGACGGAATGATTAGTATACAGAAAAACTTGATATCCAGTTATATAATGTCTAAATTTGTTTATGGCATAAATGACAATTAAAAATTCCTTTTATATTATTGTATAATTAAGTTCAACAACAGTAAGATTTTTGCTGATATAGTAAATAGCATAAGGCTTTTTGTCCTCTTCTTAGCCGAGGACAACGACTATTGCTGCATCTAACGTGTCTGTAGAGATATGAAATGGTACTCCCAGTTGGGTCCACGCAATACTAGTGCCGTCGAAACTAATTTATTCAAATCTATAAAAGCAGTGTCACATTTATTAGACCATTTAAATTCAACATTTCCCGTTAAATCATACAAAGGCGCAACAATTTGTGAATTTTTTCATGAACTTGTGATAGCAACCTGCATATCTGAGGAAGCTACGTAACTCCATTTGAGTATAGGGTGTAGGTATTAGGAGAATTACCTCTATCTTTGTTGGATCTATCTGTATCCCACTCGCAAAAATGTATTGTCCTATGATTACGCCTTCTGTCATCATCATGTGACACTTTAGTTACTCAAACACAACCTGGTGGCGATGCATCATTCCAAAACCTTCTCTAATGGTTGTAGCGCTTGGTCAAAGTCGTCCCATACGGGGTGAAGTCATCCATGTAAACTTCAAGTCCCTCATTTATCAGATCAACATAAAATACTAAGTATGGCCCACTCAAATGCAGCTAGGGCATTGCATAAACCAAATGGTAACACTCTGTAAGCAAACGTACCCCATTGGCAGGTAAAGGTGGTTTTGTCTTGGTCCTTAGGGGCGATTTGGATATGATTATAGCCACTAAAGGCATCAAGAAAGGAAAAGAATTGTTTTCCTACCAGTGTATTAAGGACTTGATCAATAAATGGAAGAGGGAAGTGATCTTTCTGTGTGGCTTTGTTCAATTCCCTATAATCCACAAAGATGCGCCACTTCCCAGTTTACTTGGGAACAACTACTAGCAAAGAGACCCACTTACTGTTTGAAATGGGATAATAAAATTCACGTCCAACAACTTCTGTAGTTGTTCTTTTACAATATCTTTGAGATGCAGATTTAGTCTCTGTTGAGGTTGCCAGATAGGACAAAAATCCTTTTTAGTGTAGATATGATGTGTACATAATTGTGGGTCTATGCCCTTCATGTCTGGATGGTCCCAAGCAAAATCCCCTTTATATTTTTGTAGAAATTGAATGAGATTTTTCTGTTGGTCACTGTCCAGACTATCATCGGTGTTTAAAATCTTGCCTGGTTCAATTTCAACAGGGTTGCTGTTATGAATGACAGTTGTTGGGATATGCTGATCATCAATATCTTTTAAAGGGTCTTCCAAGGCTTCATTGTCAAGAATTGCTTTTAACATTTGAAATTATTCTCAGTGGTTGGCTAATTAATAAAGTTATTAATTACATCATCTTCAGTTTGATTCTTGAACTCAAGCATCTCTGCTACTTTAAGCAGTGAACAAATACTTTCTTCTAGGTATGTGGGTGGTTGTTTATGTATTTTCACAATGGGCAGACTTGGTTTGGCAGGAGGATATAAAACGATATTCTTTATAGCGTCTCCCTTAGCAATGGTCATGCTGCTCGTACGACAACCTATGTAAGCATCGACTGTTACCAACTAAGGTCGGCCCAAAATTAAAGGGTACCCATGTAATTGACATTTTGGGTTGATAACTAGAAAATATACTGGGTACTCCCATGAATCGATGATAATCGTAATGTCCTGTAAAGTTCCCTCTGGTTTACAACCAAACGATCAGTGAGTTCTAGCAGGGTGGTGGTTGGTTCCAGAGCTGTGATACCAAGTGTCTCACAAGTTTCTGTGGTTAAGATGTTAATGGCTTTGCCCAAGTCAACTAGCATGTTAGGAAATGAGAGACCATATATTTGGACTGTAACTATGGGATTCCCTGGATCTTCATATTTTATCGATGTTTCCCCACCCAAAGGCAAATCAGACAAGGTCCCTACGACATGGATAATTGGTGAAGCTTTTATTTTCCTCATAGGATTTTTCGCACATAGTTCTTTAATCGTTTTAGCATAAATAGGAATATCTTGGATGGCTCAGAGGAGAGGAATTTTAATGCATATATTTTTAAGTTCCCCTAAGAGATCAAATTCTGGATAAACAATTGGTTTGGGTATTTTAATCTTTCAGGGAACGGGGGAGAAGTAATTATGAGTTTTTCAGGATCTTTCTGTTCGACTGTGTCTTCTCCCTATTTCTGTGTCAATCACAGTTGAAGGTGTAGTCTTTGTCTTCCTTAGGAGTGATAATGCATCCTGACCTCAGCCTAAGTTCACTGCATTATTTTTGTTTAGTCTCAAGGTCTGAATTTTCAAAATTTTTTATCAATTGAATTGGTCTGTTATTGGGGTTTGGATTTGGTTGAGCTGGTAGTTGAGGAAATAGAAGGGGCTGAGGATTTTGCTGTAATGGATATGGGGCTGATAATGTAGGTTGAGGTTGAGGACCTATCCCCATAGGAAAATTGGTTATCCCTAGAGGTCGCTGCCAATTCGGAGACCATTTCGAATTTTGTGAAGTAGAGGCAGGCCACTGGGATGGGTATGGATTATTTTGCCAAAAAGGAGTAGGAAAAGGAGAATTCGACCAACCATTACTTGGAAAGGACAGAGTTGGCCAAGGTGACATAGGAAATGGTTGGGATTGCCAAGTTGAGAAAGGTGATTTATCTTTCCATGCTATTCCAAAATTTTGCTGTTGATTAAATGCTGAAGAAGGAAAGAACTGAGATGGGTCTTGTGACATACTTGTGGGTCGGCATTGCCACTGTCGACACTGGTTCATTAAGTACATTGGTTTTGTCTCTTCTTCTACTTCTTTAAAAATTGATTTCAGCCTTGAAAGTGATGGACACTACTCGGTGGCATGTTCCTTGGTGCAGATAGCACATTTCTAGACCATGTCCAATGGGCACTCTCGTTGTCTATGATTCTTCCAACAGCGTGGGAAAAAAACGACCAAATTTTATTATGTTAAGGCTTGTTTCTGTTTAGCCTGTAGGACATCTAACTGTGTAGTTAGCATGCCTAAGATGTTTGTCTTGAAGACCTATAGGAGGTTACCATTTTATACTCTTGTCATGCCTCCCCTGGGCGGTTTTCTTCCTCTAGTCATAGAATCTCGACTTCCTGACCCGATGTGTTTGCTACCTTGTGAAAACCTGATACACAATCCAAAAATTTCATCATAATCCTCTTGAGAAATGTCTCCCTTCCCTATCAGATTTAAAGTTTCTATCCATTCTTGTTTCATTCCTTTTGTTAAGATGGCTTTCAGGACTGATTTTGGTAATGTGGAGTGAGGGGATCTCTGCAAATAGTACTGAAACCATTCGAAATATTCCTCTAGAGTTCATTATCCTTCATAGATATTTTAAAGATTTCATCTTTTAATTCCCTAGTCCTACAGTAGTCCTGATATTTCATGAGAAAATAATTTTTAATGTCATCCCAAGAGTAAATAGTATGTCCGCCCAAACCCATAAACCACCGCAAAGCTACTCCTTTTAGGGTAGAAGGGAACAAATTCAATTTTTAAGGATTGATGGTGTAATCGTATCCTATGGATAGGACATCAAACTCAAATAAGAAGGCATCCAGATCCTCTGTGGTCATCCCATGAAAGGTTGGGATGTTTTGCAAGGGAATCACTTTCATCGGGGCATTGGCTACTGGGTCGACTATGGGATATTCCAATGTCGAGGTCTGAGCTTGAGGTGGTTGATTCACCATTTAGTTGAAAATGTGCCAATATCCTTCAGGGACTTCAGGGGATGCTATCTGAGTAAGTGGAGTATTTTCAATCTGAAGTGGATTTACGACACTGCTCAGATCTGGAATCACAGGAGATCCTAGTTCAGACAACTGTGGCTTTGCCTTAGTAGCTCCATTGGTCTATCCCTCTCCTTCTCTTAAATTGCATAATTTTTCCTCTTGTGAAGGATCATAATGTAAATTTTTGATAACTTGAAATCTCTGTTCATATCCTTTGGTTTGGCTATGAATCCCAACGTAGGCTGCAGATGGTGAGTCTGCTGCCTGAGGGATTACAGTAGGGATTTTTCCAGATATAGTCCGGGGTCCTACTAATGCCTGAGATTATGCTTTTCTTATGATTTCATCTATAAAATTTGATTTTCCAAGGTTCACCGATCCCTTGGGTTTTGTGGAGTTGGGTGGGGGGTTCTGATCTTTTTCTATCTTTTTCTTCTTAGTCGTTCATAAAAACTCCTACTCCTACTTAACCTCTATGCATTCGCTAAAAAGCGAGATGCTGAGAAAATGCGTTACTTGCTGGTTACACAGGTTCTTACCTCCCGTTTTTAATACCCAATTCTTTTACAATAAGAAAAATAAAAAGAAATCACTTTGAAACACTCTCCTCGACAACAACGCCAAAATGTTGGTGCACTAAGATGACTATTAAAAGCAACCTTAATACGTACATTAATTATCAACCCAAGGTAAGTCTATTTATTTCAAGAGTGTTCAACATTGCCTATGTAAGTGAATTCAGAGGCTAATTCAAAATGAAATGATTTTGAATCGTTGCAATAACTAATATCTAATTCTTGAAGTTCAATCCAAAACAATTCTGAAAGAAAACCTTAAATCATTTTCAAATCTATTTTAATATATTGCGCGGAGAACTGAATCTGAATGCAAGTATGCTAAAGGAATCACTTTTAGTAGATTTACTAACTAGTATCGACAATAACTCATTCAGCAAAAAGGAAACTACAACAAATAAACAACAAACAACTATTCACGATTTTAACTAAAAGAAACAACTATGAACTCAAGATCTCTAATAACACTACTTAGAAGGAACACCAATCAAATACTTAAACTAATATGATAAATTCATCAAAGACTAACACACAGATGTAAACATAGCAAGATCTAGAATGTACTTTGAACAATAAAGGTAAATCATAAAGATCAATACTCACAACAATCATAATAGTTATAGTTTCATGAAATAATAGGAATAAACAATTGCAAGAGTAAAAAGAAATAAGTACGGCATAAGCAAAGCAGTAAATCCCCTAGCGACCAGGCCTAGAGTCTCTAGAAGCCACTGCCGAAAGACACTCAGAATGCGAATACAAGTAAAACATGGTCTTTATCATTAAATTCAATAATAAAGATACTACATCACCATGGTGAAAATAATCTGTATAAAAAATGAAAGTTACAATCTCCCATTCCTAGCTAGCTCCATTCTATTTCGCCTATCGACTTTATATAATCTATGAGAGACAAACTGATAGGAGTGAATCCTCAAGATCAGGACATCCAGAGGATTTCACAACTGACAATAAGATTTTATTGCAAAATAAACTTGAATCCCCTATTCCTCTGCTAGCCTTCATGAGCGAGACCAGGGAAAATTTTAAGAACCACCCTAAATTTATATGTATAATAAATGGGCAAATCCCCATGATACATAGGAAAAATGGGAGGTGATTTTATCAACAATATAATATGTATATATAATTTTTTTGGTGAATCTCTCACCAGATTATATTATCTTGTAAGGTCATGGCGAATCTTTCACTGAATTATAAAATCTTATAAGGTCTTGGTAAATCTTTCATTGAATAATAAAACATTGTGAAGTCTTGGCGAATGTTTTGTTAAAGTATGAAAGCATATATGATAATAGGAAAACATATTCATTAAACTATAATATACTAACATACATGTTTGGAAAAATGAAACATAATTTTCTCTTCCTACAAACAATGTTGCAAGTTTCAGTGGCCGTGTTTGTCAAGGTTATTACTGTACACTCTTTCATATCCTTCTATTAGTTTTGATAATATTCCACAACAAAGTTCTTGTAGGTGTTGTATTGATCACCGATTTAGTCAAGGTAGGAGAGATTAATATTTTCTCTACCACTTTTGTTAATCTATCAAATTTCTTTCTTATTCCATAGACTCCAATTGCGAGATAAAAAAACACATCAAGTTTCTTTACCCCAACATGCCAACAAGTAGCAAGCCCTAACTATATAATATAAGAAAGTAGTAGGTATCCCAAAGGCCTGAAGGGGTTTTAATGGAAAGAAGTGACCGTTGTTGTCAGAAGCCTTCTAATCAATATATAAATATATAAATGTAGATTTATCATTTTTTTTGTAAGCTACGGTGTGTTCTTTTCTATTATATACAACCACAAAAATATACAATCGCTGGTGACCTCAACCCGCCCCGAAGGGAAACCGGGTTTGTTGGTCACCAAGAGTCTGAGGTTATCAACTTGTCAACTTAGCTGGTGCATCAATATGTTTAAAACCAGGGCAACACTATATTCACTTACTATATCTATATACCTCTCAGCTATTACAGATCAAAAGACTTGCTTACAAAAGTTGATTCTCTTATGCCTAAAAGAGAATTCAAATGAGAACAGAGCTAAACAATTAATCTACCATGAATTCTTGCTTGATTTCCTCCATTTTGTTGTCCTGTTTTCGGATCATGAACTGTAGATTGTTCATCTCCCTTTTCAAATTCAGTGGACCTTGAGTGATCTCCATCATCTCTTCGGCGACCTGCTCCATGGCTTTAGCTAACAGGTGTTTCACCACCTAGTACATGTGCAGTGCTCGTTTATACAGCAAGAGGTGCCCTCTTGTATTCCTAGGGTCCAGAAGGAGAGTGCTCCATTCCTCCATTTCTGGATCAGAAACCTCCTCCAAGACTTTATCTTCCAGAGCATCGATAAACTTTCTGATCTCCTTGTTGGTTTCTTTGCTGTAAGCTCTCTCCGCTTCCTGAGCGATCTGCTCAGTGGACCTGCGTCCTTTTTTCTGCTGGTTAGAAATTGGAGTCTCAGTTTCGTAGCGGTCCGCTTGCCTCGTTCTCCCTCACCCCCTACTTCTTCTGCCCTTACCTCTTCTGGACGGTCTACCCCTATTGCTCCCCCTGCTACTTTGCCCCACCTCGAAAGTCACCTTTGCTATGCACTCTTCCTTCCTGGTCTCCATTTCCCCTTCCCTACAACTTCCTTCTTCTTCCTCTGTTCGCTCTTGCTCCCTCCGTATGTTCCTCTCCTCTCCCTCCCTGTACAACCTTTCCTTCCTACCTCCCTCCGGCATACCTTCTTGCATTCTTTTGAGATGATACCCAAGGTCTCTCTGCCAAACTGCTTCACTCTGCGCCACCTTTCCTATCTTCTCCTTGTCTGTCTCGCTACCTTCTCCTGTTTTTATAGATATGTCGTCACCTACCCTTTGCTTCACTAACTGATCACCGTCGTTCTTTTCCCCTGTCATTTCCATGATTCTCCCAGTTCCTTGTCTTGGTTTTCGATCTCCTCTGCATATCGTCGCTATAGTTCTTAGAATGATTACCTTGAGGTGAGGCGTATGCTGCCATGTACTGCGCCCCATCATAACCTTGTGCAGGTGACCATTCTATACCCCGATCAGGGTGTGTATGTTAATATGATCATAACTATGTTGTGTCATTATTATCCTGTTTGGTGATTCGGTTAAGGTTCTCCCATCTTGTCTCTGCCAGCTGAGTTGTCCATATGGTGTCTACTTTCCCGTCCTGCTCGTTGCATCCCCAATTAGCCAGGTAGTCTGCAAGCCTATTGCCTTCTCTCCTGACATGATGAATGACCTTATACTCAATATGCTTCATTGATTCCTCTATGTCCTAGATGAGACCCGCCGTCCTCCAGCTCTTAGCCACCTGTTCCCATGACTTACCATGATTTAGTTTTCTTATTGTCTCTATTACCAAATTTGAATCACCTTCTATTTCTAGTTTCATGTATCCATTTCTTATTGAAATCCTGATTCCTTGATAGGCCGCCATAAAATCAGCTTCATTGTTACTCATTATCCCTCCTTTGTCTGCATAAATCCACCTGGTTTGACCTTGGCTATCTCTAAAGATCCCGCCATATCTAGCAGGCCCAGATTTCCTTTTGACGCTCCGTCAAAATTAAGTTTGATGAATCCATCCTGAGGGCGCATGAACGCGATTGGGCTTTGGTTCTTTGTACCTTGTGTTTTTTGTTGCTATGGGTAGACCATCCCCTGGTCCAGGTTTAGCCTCCTTAGAATGCAGTTTTCCTCATCCATGGTTTTCCAATCTTCCTGATCCCAAGCTTCCGTTAGTATTGTCTCTCTTATCATGTTTTGGGTTCTTTTCCATAACTCCTCCAGGGAATTGGTCTTACCTTGGACAATCCTTCTATTCCTCTCTTTCCAGATGGTCCATATATTGAATCCCACTACCAGGTTCCATTCTCTTCTCACTACCGGGATTTGAAATTGTCCCTTTCCCCATTGGAATAAAGTTAGAGCTATGTCCTGGGGGTTACGGTTCGTCTTTCCAAAGAGACTTCTGGTCTCTTCCCATTGTTGCTGAGCTACCTGGCACGAGTTTAAGATATGCTCCTGAGTTTCTACATTTTGTTTACATAAACAACATCTTGGTGGTCCTAGGAATCCTCTTTTCTGGATTTGGTCCCATGTCAGTATGCATCTTCTTCCCACTAACCAGGCGAACATGGTAACCTTTGGCCACCACCTGTTCTTCCATAATTGTTTCCATTCTTGGGTCTGTTCTTCCTGCACTTGCTTAGACTTTATGGTGTATGCTTCATTGGTCGTAAAGGTGCCTTTTGTAGTTCCGCCCCATCTGAGGATATTCGGTCTAGTTCTATATTTAATCCTTCTTGAGTCCATCTCTTTTATTATCTTGGCTTTTAGATTCTCATCGATGTTATTATCCCATTCTTTAGGTTCTTTCCATTCCCCCCACATCTCATTTTCTCTTCCTTCCTTCCAGTAGTCTTTGACATAATTTAAGCCTTTGGCCTTGGCTTCCCTGCAAATGTTTTGAAACTCCTAAGTTTCCTCCATTCTTCCCCTCTGCTGCCATGCTTCCTCCCAGAATTTTGCTGTCCTACCATCTCTTATTTCCCAAAAAACTTGCCTATTTATGATATCTCTGTTCTGGCACGCCAACTCCCATATCGTGGATCCTTTTGGCATCACTTCCTTTCTCATGATTTCTTCAACTGTAGTGGGCATGCTATATTTTAGTGTCCATATTTATTTCCATAAATCTTTGCCTCCATTCATCCAGTGCCACCAAAGTTTTTCCGCTAGGACTTGGTTTAATATGAATGGATCTCTTAACCCTAGCCCCCCTGCCTCCTTTGCTTTTGTTAGGCTGTTCCATGAGATTAAGGCTCACTTCTTTTGCTGTTTTGGCACTCCCCATAAGAATTTCCTGAAGATTTCAATGATTTTGGTATAGATTCCTTTTGGTACTGCCATTACCAATAGGGGATAGATTGGAATTGATTGGAGAGTCGATTTGAGAAGCACCAATCTAGCTGCTATATTAAGAGTCCTAAAGGACCAATTTTCTAATATGTTCTTCATTTTCTCTAGGGTGGGCTGCCAATTGGCTATCCTCAGAGAGCTTACATCAAGCATGGTGCCCAGGTATTTTGTAGGTAGATCTCCCTTTCTAAACCCCAACGTTCTTGTTAGATGGGATTTGACCATTTCAGGTGAATTGAAAATAAAGGTGCTCGATTTGTCCTTATTGATTTCAGTACCTGAAGCTTCCATGAATAATTCTAGGATCTCCTTTACTTTTTTGACCTCTCTCAGTGAAACCTTATAGAATATCATGATATCGTCTACGAACTGTTGGTGTGTGACTGGGATGTTATTTCCCCATAGATGCAGCCCTTTAATTTTCCTCTCTCTCAGCTCTTTTTTGATGTACCTTCCCAATTCTTCAGTCGCTATTATAAATAAGAATGGAGACAAGGGGTCTCCTTGGCGTAGTCCTCTTGAAGCATTAAAGGTTGCTGATGGAGTACCATTCAGGAGGATGGAAAATTTCGGCGTGGAGATCATGCTAAGAATCCATTTCACCCACCTGTTGCAAAACCCATAGGCCTGTAGTATTGATTCTAAATATTTCTAGTTTAGACGATCGTAGGCTTTTGAAAAATCCAGTTTGATCATCATGCCTGGTTCCTTTTTTTGTTTTAAGGTATGTATTACTTCTTGGGAGACCACCAGACCATCTGAGATTTGCCTCCCTTCCACGAACCCTGTTTGTTTTGGAGATATTATGATGGAGAGGATTGGTTTTAGTCTTTTGACCATTAAGGTAGCTATAATCTTATAGATCACATTACAGAGAGCAATCGGCCGGAAGTCCTCTGCTGATTCTGAGTGAGCTGTCTTAGGGATGAGTGTTAATAGAGTAGAGTTTAGTCTAGGCCACACCTTTTGTTGTCTACGCGCTTCCTCCACCACCTCCAAGATTTCTTCTCCTATGAACTTCCAACAAGCTTGATATAATTCCGTTGTATATCCATATGGACCTAGGGATTTGTTTCTTTTCAGGCCCTTCACTATTTCCTCCACTTCCTCTAGGGTTACTGCCCTCATCAAGGCAAAATTTTGGTCCCTAGTTACTAGCTTTGGAATTTCACTGCTTATCCTGCCTGTGGCCTCTGTTATGCTCCTTTGGGGTTCAGTGAGAATACCTTTGAAGTGGCCCACCAACTCTTGTTCTATCTCCTCATGATGGATTATGCGTTGACCTTCCGAGTTTTTAATTGAGAAGATCTTATTTCTCTGCCTGTGCTGGATCATGGCCTTATGAAAGAACTTCGTGTTCCTTTCTCCTTCTCTGAGCCACTGTACTCGGGACTTTTGTTTCCATAAGATCTCTTCCTGCTTTCTTTTCTCCTCTAGTTTGCCTATAATGATTCCTTCTTCCCTGCTTCTCTCTTCAGTTCTTCCCTCCAGTATATTCTCCTGTTCCAACTCACTCATTCTCTGTTCTAAGCGTTGCTGCTCTTTGAAAATATCCCCGATTTTTTTATTCCATTTTTTTATTTCCCCCCTAAGTTCTTTCAATTTTAGTTGGAATGTTTGCATTTTACTTCTCCCACTTTGTCTACTCTTATTCCACCATTCTTCTACTTTTAGGTAAAAACTGCTGATTCCTAAGCCAAAAGGATTTAAACCTAAACGGTCTTCTTTTGGGGCTCTCTTTGAGATTGATTTCTAACTTTATTGGCCAATGGTCTGAGCCTACTACTGATAGAATCATGGCCTCTATGTACACATATTTCATCATGATTTGTTCAGAGACAAGGAATCTGTCCAATCTTGAGGCTATTTGATTTATTCCTCCTCTACGATTATTCCATGTATGGGTACCATTTATTGTTTGAATATCCACCATTCTTTGTTCTAAAATCATATCTCTGAACGCTTCCATATCTGAATCTACCCTTCTCAATCCCCCCCTATTTTCTTCTAAGGTCATGATCATATTAAAGTCTCCACCTATAATCCACGACTTCTCTGGAATAAGTCCTTGTATTGCTTTCAGGTTTTGAAGGAATCCTTTACGTTCTGTTGGGGAGTGTGGTCCATAAACTCCTGATAGGGCTACCCATTCAGCTGAAACTATCACCTTAAAAGTGCCTGAGAGGATCCAAGGGAGGCTTATCCAATTTTCAAATTATATTTCCTCCGGGTTCCATAGGATTGCCAATCCTCCTGCACTGCCAGTCGCATCCTGCCCCATTATCTCATACCTAGTATTACTCCTGCTCATTATTTCTTCCAATTTTTGCATACTAATCTTTGTTTCTTGGACTATCATTATACTTGGTTTGTCTCTTTTTAATCTGTCTCTCAAATATCTCTGTTTACCTCTGTTATTAAGGCCTCTGATGTTCCAACTTGTAATAATCATTTTAATAGTTTTGGGGGTAGTTGAAATACCTCAGATAGAGGTATGACTCTTCCTGAGTTCACCAACATCTCTCCTACCTCCTAAATTGTCTCGCTCATCGAGCGCCTACCCCTTTTTCTTCCTCCTTTGCCAGCGTTTCTCATTCCCATGTTCTGATTTCCCTGCATTTCTCTCTGTTCCACTTTATTTGCTGTTGTTACCCTTGCCTTTTCCTTGTATTTTTGAAATGCTTCTTTATATATTTTCTTCTGCTCTTCCGGAATGAATCTTTCATCTAACAGCCTCCATTCCTGCAACAATTTCCTCATTATTTGTTCCTATTCTCCTCCTTTATCTTTTTGTGGGTCTATCTCCATTTGTGTTTGTTCATGCATCTGCTCCCCTTTTTCTTCTGCCTCCTCATGTTCTATATCCTTCTGTCCTGAAGCTTGTTTTCCTGAATCTTTTAAATTTTCCATTTTCTCTTCATCACTGTCTTCTTTTTCCATCTCAACCTCTTCTTTGTGGAGGACTTTGAATTTGTTCTGCATTTCCAAGGGTATATTCTCTTTTGGTTTTTGTATTTGGGGTTTACTGCTCCCTACTTTCCTTTTGTTTTGTACTTCTGTAAAACCCTCTTTCTCCCGTCCTGGTCCCTCTGCTATTGCCCTCCCTTCTTCCCTCTTATCCTTTGTTTCCTCTGTTCTGTTTAATGGGCATTATCTGAAAAGATGACCATATTCATCACATCATCTGCACCGAAACGGTATGTGCTCATAATCCACTGGTTGTTGCCAAATCTCATCATGATATTCCAATTCAATGAAATTTGGGAGAGGTTTAGTTATATTCATATATGCACATATTCTGGCGTAGGACGTGTATCTCCCTCTTTTTGTAGATTCAGCTACTTTCACGAATGACCCTATAGCATTCCCTATCCCTTCTAAAATCTCCGGATCCCAGAACTCCATTGGGAGCCCAAAGAGTCTTATCCAGACCGGGGCCGCTAGCATTTTCTCTTTGTCTGGATTGTAGTAGTCTTCCCAGTGCCGAATAAATAGGCATGCATTGTTCATAAAATAGGGGCCTCCCTCGAAAATCATTTCTTTGTCTTCTAAGTTAGAGAATATTACTGTAAAAAAACCCTTCGCACCCAGTTTCAATTCCACATGCCCCTTAGGTTTCCATCTCTGTTGTATCCATTTGGATAAATATTTCTCTGACGGCCAGAACCCTACAAATTTACATATTAAGGCATAATCTTTCATATAAATCCTATACTCTTCAAGTTTGTTGCTTGGTATTACGAACCTGGGTTTCTTTGATGCCCTAGGAAGGCATTTTCCCCTCAGACCCATCTGCCAGTTTGTCCCATTTGATGGGTTCTCGCCGTTATTTGCCGTCGTCCCCTTCCGCGTTCATTCCTTGTTTGGCTCCCCCTTTGCCATGCTCTTATAGGATGGGATCTCTCCCCTCCCCGCGTTTGCCTCCATTAATCACTGCAGCCCTTGTTTCTTCCTGTTTCCACTCCTTTGCTACTATTTCCAAATCTCTGATTTAAACTTCCGCTGGTGAAACCGAGCTCCCTGTGTTCCTTCTCTGCTCCAAATATGCATGCAGGAAAGTCTGATCAGACCTTCTCTTCCTCTGAAACCCTCATTCCACATACCTCCACAACCCCTTAATTGAGTTCATATTTAAATGTTTACACTCATCCCCATAAATGTAGATTTATCATTATTTTAATTGGAAATCTTCAATTAAATAATAAAATTTAGATACGTCTCTCCCAATCTAAATTTCTTATTAGCATAGTTCACTACCTTCATATGTCTTGCATTTTTTAACAACGTTGTAACATGTGGATTAATTTCCTTTTTTGTGCACAATCTCCACCTTTTAGGACAATATGGTGTAGTGGCCCAACCCCTACAGATCATTATGACAAACTAAGAATAACAAAGAAGATGAAAGGTTGTACAAATCAACATATTTTTCAAACAACTAATCCAACATCAGTACCTTAACTTTTTCATGAAGATATCATATTGGGAAAGTTTGAAAAATGGTGGGAAATCTGGGCAGTGACTATCTCTCTTCTGCGAGGGTGATGTGGAAAGAGTGATAAGGTTTCACTGTTTTTGAATTTTTTTTGGTTAAATTAGAAAAACCAATATTAATGGAGATATTGGTATTTTTTTACTAAATTTTGTCAAGTGACTAAATGTAGCTTTAACCATTCACCTTAAGATGTTTTTTACAATATAATTTCTTAAGTCTATTTAATATACTCATTATCATAAAAACCAACCTATGTCCATCTTAACTCCACATCTACCACTCTTAAAGGGATGAAATCTATTTATCCCTCTCAACACTTGTTAGACGATTATTAGTAATTTATAAAAATTAATAATTGATTTTTATTTTATTTTATTTATTTTGACCAAGTTAAAATGTTTAAGTGGCATTAAATTACAAGATCCATTTTTACTCTTGATCTACCAATCCCCGAGAGGGATCAAATATTTTTTCACTCTATGCTAGCTTGCATATCACGATATTTGATCCCTTTCAGGGCTTAGTAGATCCAGAGTAAAGATGGATCTATGTTGGTTTAATTCCCCCTTTAAATAGGCTACATTCCACGTGAATACTATGGGTCAATACCATGTGCCATATTTATTTTTATTAATACTAATATTAGTGTTCATAATGTTTTTTGCATGGTATTAATAATAATTTGGCCCATAGGCTTCACCTAAATATAACTCATTTTTTGAGTGTTCGTAAATATAAGGTGACTCATGGAGTATATATAAAAAATGTTTTATTTATTTACCATACCATTGGTTTATTTATATTTTTATTAATTTACCATACCTCTTTTATAAATATGGTATTTGGCCCATAAGATTCACTTAAATAATAAAAAAATGGTATTTGGCCCATAGGATTCACTTAAATAAAACCTCTTTTTTGAGCCTTCTTAAATAGAAAGAGGGTTATGGACTAAATATAAAAAGAGGTTTTATTTATTTACCATATCTCTAGTTTATTTATATTTTTATATATTTACAATACCTTTGGAGTAAGTATAAAAAGAGGTTTTATTTATTTACCATACCTCCACTTTATTTATATTTATATTTATTTACACCCTTGCATGTTCGTAAATATATTGTGACTTATGGTGTAAATATAAAAAAATGTTTTATTTATTTACTATACCTCTAGTTTATTTATATTTTATTAATTTATCGTACTTTATTTATAAATATGGTATTTGGCCGATAGGAGTCACTTAAATAAAGCCTCTTTTTTGAGCTTTCTTAAATAGAAAGAGGGTTATGGACTAAATATAAAAAGAGGTTTTATTTATTTACCATACCTCTAGGTTATTTATATTTTTATTTATTTACCATACCTTTGAAGTAAGTATAAAAAAGATTTTATTTATTTACCATACCTCCGCTTTATTTATATTTTTTATTTATTAGCACCAAATACAACCTCCCAAACAACCTCCCAAACTAGAAAATGGGCAATTGCAAATGAATTTAACATTGCAAAGCAGAAAATCAGGCGATTGTAATGGAATATAACCTCTCAAACTAGGGGAATCCAATCAAATGAGTCTTTTCATAGTTTATGTGCCCCTTTTTTGGGCTAAAATGAAAAGAATAATTATTTTTTAAATAAAAGTTGGGCTAAATATATGAAATGGGTGTTTTATAAAAATTTTGCCCCTCTAAAATGAAAAACCCCTTAAATTTCGCCCTTGGGCTAAAATTCGCCCCTAAAATTTACCATGAGCGAGACATTCTCCTTTTTCTTTTCTTGGTCGTTATTGTTCCATTGTTTGAACAACAATTGTTCAATTCATATTCTTGCATATAAAAATAGCGAAAGTTAGCTTTCATGCCCAAAATTACACAATTCGTTAATGTTTGATTTTATTCAGTTTCTACAATCATTTCTTCTAAATTCTTTTATAAAATGAAGATAAACATATAAAAAATAATGATTAATTAAGCTAATATGAAGATACAACATACCTTTTCTATGGCCCAACAGTTGGGTCCCACTTGAGAAAATTGAAGGCACAATGAAAAAATAGGAGGACACACTCATTTTGGGCATCTTTGATCATTTGAACATTCACTTTCACTAACATGTTTGAGATGGAAGCCAAGTATACATGTTCTGTTGAGCACAAGACATTTTTAGGTGAGAATCTCACCCTTGCTTCAGTGGAGCTCGAGTGCCAGCCCTGGAAGGGAGTCTTCATCACCTTCAGTATGCTTTGGGAGCCTTTTTCAACGTGTTTGTGGAGTTGGTTCTGCCAAGACTACGTGGGCCTACACAGTGCTTTCTTGTACCACACATTGGGCATTGGGAGGAAGAGGAGTTCATAGCTGAGACTTATGGGGGAGTTCCAAAAGCAGATTTGATGAATATCTCAACCATTTTGGGAAATAACCAACAACAAGGGAGCTAGGAAAAATTGGGAAGAAATTCCATGGTTAGCGTTTGGCCAAACCCTTTCTGGGTTTTGGTGGGTTATTGGAGGAGAGACCGGGGCTAATTTCCCATAATTTTCTAAGCATCGAAGGGGGGTCAAATAAACTATTATTCACAACCAACAATTTAGTTTTCTAGGTGATCAAAGTAGAGCCATAGAGGGAATAACTACTCAACAGTTAGGGCACTTACTTTCATCACTTGGGCTTTGATATCTTGCCTTGGGAAAGCCCAGGTGCATGCCTTCTGATCTCATATTGTACACCATCATTTATCTTAATAAAATGGATCAACTCAAAACAAATTTTTGCATTTTTTGTGTGTTTAATATTGTGTGAAATTTGTGTGTGTTTTTTCTATGTTTGCTTTGTTTATCATTCTAAATTTCCCTTAGGGATATTATAGTGGTATCAAATCTTATAGTCTTGGCTGAGCCTGTGGGAGAAACTTAGTCTATGACACTAGAGGATAAACAAAATGTCACTTACAAGAGGTACAAGTATAGAAGCAAGGAAAGGCAACTACAAATCACTCTTGATCCAATGATCGTTGAACTGGAGGTTGAGAGGCCATATGTGGCAGACATCAATGATCTATATAAGGGAATTGATGAGTTATGATAGAAGAGATGAAACTATAACAAGGGCAAAGGGATTCAAGGAGAAATCCATTTGGGTGAAGGCTTAGGCACTTCGCACCATCAGGAAACAAAGCCACCCAATTCACCACTCATTTCCAACACACCACCTAGATCTACCATTCCCACATTTCTAACATCTGGTGCTGGAGGGACACAAGGGAAGGAGGAGACGCCTATGGGGGACTATTTTCTGGAGCATCAGTCCTATGGGCCACATTTCAGAGATTCATCATCTTCAGGGACTTCTGCCAACTCAATGAAAACAATAGGAGCAAGGGGCAGAGTGGAGGAGGCTACACACATGGCACTGACCTTCAACTCATGATGGGGAGATTATTCCTCACAACTTTTAATGGCTCAACCAACGTGTGGGTTAAGAAGTTAGAAGTATATTTCCAACTCAACCAGATGACACAGGCAATGACAATGAAAATTTCCAGACTGCACTTAGAGGGGGAAGCCCATGATTGGTGGTTCCATGGATTAACCACCATGGGACATGCAGGGGTCATAACCTATGAGGATTTCACCTAGAGGGTATTGGAGTTTTTTAAGAGGAGAGATCCAGAGGATCAATTTGGAGAGCTGAGACAACTCAAGCAAATTGGGATTGTTGAGGCCTATATCTCCGAGTTCTTGAGATTGTTAGTGACTGTTCCCAATTTATCATAGGCCAAGAGGGATTTCATGTTCTTGGAGGGAATAACAGAGCCACTAAGGGGTTTGGTGAGGTACAATAGGCCCACCACTTTTTAGGACGTAGTTGGTAGAGCCCGAGACTTACAGGATGCTCTACCCAGGGCCAATCACAGATACCACCCAGACATGTGTTCTAGCAGAGGGGGAGAGACACTAGGGATCCACCATTGAGAGCCAACCAGGGGCATGAAGAGTTGGATGACGAGACCTAGAGAAACCTATAGATAAGGAAGGTATGCTTAACCTGTCAAGAAACTTAGGCACCATGCCACATATGCATAGCGAGCAAGGCCCATTACATTGAGGTCTTCTTTGACAGTGGACATGAGGATGACAGAGAGTTGGAGATGGGTGGAGATGATAGTGTGGCACATGTGGAGAGGGGACCACCACCACCTTCACCACCAGGTGGAGCTCCCTTCTCACCATCAGAAGGGGTCCTTGTGTCCTTATGTGGGGTTCTAAAGTTTTTGACTTTGAGGATTAGAGGCACCATGTAGGGACAACGTGTCTTATTTTTGGTGAATAATCAGTCCACTCACAATTTCATTGATGCAAAAATGGTCCAGAGGAGGGGTATCATGACCGAGGAGTTTGAGAGCTTATTAGTCCTTATGCCAAGGGACATGACCATGCAGTGTACACAATATTTTCCCACTTTGATAATGACCATGGGGAAATATTCAGTGACGAGCCATTTCTTTGTGGTGGATTTACCTGACATCAATGTGGTGATGGGTGACGAGTCACTACTGATTGGAGGAAGTTGAAGATGAAGTTTACATGGCTGGATGGAAAATTGGTTGTTCTGTGGGGCATGCATTCTTACCCTCAATTGACAGTCTCAGCGCACAGGATGGAGGCTGATCAGAGGCATAGTAACATTGAGTGGGTGGTAAAGTTGAGGATTTATGAGGCTGGGGTTCAACCCAAGCCACCACACCCAGACATACAGGCCATCCTAGACAAATACCCGGTAGTGTTTAGGGACATACCACCGGGGGAGAAACGTGAACGGGGGTTTGAGCACACACTTGAGCCAGAGACGGGGGTATAGGCTATTATTACCACTCCATACAGACATCTCAAGGCCTACAGGGATGCGATTGAGCGAGAAATTCATGAGATGTTGGGACTTAAACATATCAGGCCTAGCTCTAGCCCCTGTGCTTCACCAGCTATCCTGATGAAGAAGAAGGATGGGACGTTGCGCATGTGCATATATTACCAGGAATTCAACAAAAATACTTTGAAGAACCGCTACCCCATTCCATGCATAGATGAGATGACAGATGAGATGAGAGGAGCCAAGTACTTCTCTAAGATAGACTTGCGTTGGGGGTACCACCAGATTAGAGAGAGGGATCAAAATTATCTCAAGACGACTTTTAGGTGTCACTATGGGCACTTCGAGTTTCTGGTTATGTGTTTCAACCTAACCAACACAATTGCCACCTTCCAGTCCTGCATGAACCATGTGTTCCATGGGTAGTTGTAGAGATTCATATTGGTTTTGATGACATTCTAATCTATAGTTGCACCTGGGAGGAGCATTTGCAACACTTGGAGGTGGTATTGCACATCTTAGAGGAGTAGCAGTTCTAATCCAAGCTGTTCAAGTGTGAGTTTGGATTAGCAAAGATGCTCTATTTTGGGCATATTATTGGGGAGGATGGCATGAGAGTACATGAGGAGAAGATTAGGGCCATCTGGAACTGGGTAGTACCCCATAACATAACAGAGTTGAGGGGTTTCATGGGTATATGCACCTATTATAGGAAGTTCATGAAGGGATCCTCCCATTTGGTAGCCCCCCTCACTAATTTGACTAAGAAGGGGGAATTTGAGTGGACTGCTTGAGCATAGAAGGCTTTTGAGCACCTCAAACAGGTGATGAGCAGTTTCCTGGTGTTGGTACTTCCATATTTCACTCAACTCTTTGTGCTTGAGTATTATGCATAAGGGAAGGGTGTAGGAGTAGTCCTGATGTAGGGGGGGCACCCGATAGATTTTGAGAGTCAGAAGCTACTTCCCCACGAGCGGCTATACTCCATATATGACAAAGATATGCTAGCCATCATGCATGCACTGACAAAGTTTAGACAATGCTTGGTGGGCAATAGTTCTGGGTGAAAACAAATCACAATAGCCTTAGATTATTTTTGGAGCATAAGTAGTTATAGAAGAGGAAACAAAAGTGGGTGAGAAAAATTTAGGTGTTTGATTTTGATAGTGAGTATGTCAAGGGTCGATACAATGTGGTGGATGATGCATTTTCTAGGAGGCTAACCACTATTTCGCTTATGAACATTGCACCATATTGGAAGGCACAGTTGCTACTGGTTCCAAGGACCGATTTTCTTGTGAGGTCCTTGATGGCACAATTACAAATTATTGATACATGGTGATGAAAGAGGTGATCCACTACAAGGACTTGATTTATTTAGTGCCTAACTCCCAATTGAGGGAGAATATTGTGTAAGCTACCTACGATTCACCATTAGTAAGGAATCGAGGGTTCAAAAAAACATATAGGGCAATCAGGGAGCATTTTTCATGGAAGAGCCTTAAGGGTGATGTTCTGAGGCACGTCCGGGAGTGTGATACGTGCCAGAGGAACAAGGGTGAGTAGACACACCCTGTTGGTTTATTATGGCCTCTTCCTATCCCTAAGGGGAAATGGGAGAGTATTTCGATGGATTTTATCATTAGGTTGCCTACAGTCCAAGGCAAGGACTACACCTATGTGGTGTTATGCAGATTAACGAAACTCACCCACTTCTTTTCTATTCTTACCTAGTCTTTAGCCTCACAGGTGGCTGAACTATTTTCGAGGGAGGTGTTTTGACTTCATGGTCTTCTAAAGACTATTATCAGTGACAATGGCAACATGTTCATGGGAAGATTTTGGAAGAAGTTATTCTGACTGGTGGGTACTGAGCTCACCCCGAGCACTATCTATCACCCCTATTAGGGTCCTTTAAATATAGTAGTCTAGTATGTTTATTTATCTATTTATCCCATAGGGATATTGTAATTTTTTTTTTTTCATTTTTAATCTGTCTAGCCCATTAAAATAAAAAATAGAAAAGAAATAAAAATAAAAATTTAAAGGGGAAAAGAAAAATAAATAAAAATAATAATAAAACCTCAAAGGGCGTGCTAGTTTAAATGCCACCAAATGAAATTATTTTGTTAAAGTTTGTTTTAAAGGTTTGTAATAAAGTTGATATGACATTTTTTCATTTTCTATAAAGCAAATGCATATTTCGACGGTTGAGATCGTCCCCACCTAGATCAATGGCGAGGGATGATGTTTAGACCCCCCTGAGCTTTTGGGACTTAACCCGGGGGGGGGGAGTGGTTTCCAAATACACTGTGACACCTACATGTCCACTTCATAAAGTTTTGGGGGGTTCCCTTCCGATGCCATTTACCACCCCTACCCCCCAAAAGCCACCATATCATGTTTCCTTCTGGCCATTCATTCCCGTGCCATCTGCCCACACAATTTCTCGCTCACCCATCCATCTACGTCAGCTACCCTCCACGTCATATGACTGTTACCATTCAAATCAGCCGCTGAAAGTCATGTTAATGTTAGATAATAAATTTCTCTTGCCAACATATGAATTTATCATTAATGCCCCGATCCAAAAAATGTAACAATATCGTTAAATGCCCTCAAACTCCATCATAAAAATCCCACCTCAACCTGCAAAATTCACTTTCGACAATTGTTGATTTACACAGGTTTAACTTGAAGCATTTCTAAAGCCTACCAGTGCCCTCTGCAAAACGATCTCCTCTACAAAGCGTTCTCCTTCTACAATTCCCAATCAACGATAACCCAGTAACTCTGTTTCCCCAATTGTCCCATTGAAATTAAGATGTCTTCGCATCAAGGGAAGGGAAAGATTCTAGATGAGAATCCTTTGGTGCCCCCTGTCCCTGATTTAGATAAAACCCCTTTAATTGATACCCAGTACAAAATAACAGAAACATAATGTGATTTTGATCTATATGAGCTCCATAATTGAGAAAAACAGAATTATTTAGACCAGAGTGCTGATTTAAATACCTGGGAATCACTTCTCCCTCAATTTACTTTTCCCCATACTCATGTTTTCCCATAATTCTATACCTGGTGTCATCTTAGGTACCTCCCTAGCCAGAAAGCAGTAATTGTCCAAAACAATGAAGTCATGTTTTCAATTTCCCCAGAAAGAATTTGTCAATCTCTCCAGATAAATCCTCAAGCCTCTCTACACCCATTTTACACTAATTCACTCATGGAGATAGATAAAAATATTACCTTTCCCCAGCGAGCCCATGCCTTTGAAATTTTTTTACATGAGAATTCCGAATTGCCGAGAAAAAATCCCCCATACTCTTCTTCTATCTTCCTAGAGATGTCAAGACAAGTCATTTCCATGGTTACTTTCTTATTAGGTTATCATACAAACCAATGGGTAGATGAGGTAGTGTTAGGGATTTTATCAGTATTTGTAGTTGGTCAAAAGCCTTCAATTCTTTCCAATTACAATAAGTTCTTATCAGATGTTATATCCCAAGTTTAAATTTGAAGGTGTGTTCAAAAACCAATCAGTTTTAGTATATTTGATGTTCTTTTACCAGGAAGACAGGTTCAAATTCCAATTACAAAAGATGGATGATCACGGTACCCCATTAACCATCATTCATTAGACTTCTTTAGTGAGAAGAAACTCAGAGGATTATTCATTCACCGATTTTATGGATAAGTTTCTACACACATCCTTGTGTCTACTCAATAATGATACTATACCAAGGATTTCACCAGAGAACAAGAAAGTTTTTCATCTATCATAGCCTTCCTCCCTATAGATTTCCAATGTTTGTGCCAATGAAAATATTTTCCCTTGAATATGCTAGACATATGTTAAATATGGATGAATTTCACTTTTTTTCAAATAAAAAGAAGGTACAATTTAAATTGAAGGCACATGTTGGGCCACATATTGTAAATACCAAAGCAACAACAAGGGAAGTACAGGAAATATTAAAACATATGAAATTTAAACCAAGATTCACTTCGTATTATGATCCATTAGGGATAATTTAAAAGTTGAGAGTTGAGCAGAATTCTACTCCATATGCACATACACCTAGGCCAGAGATAGAGCAATATGCTAATCAAGTGCAGTGGAAAAATAACACATTACAGGAGGTTAAAGAGAAAGTAGTCAGTCAATCATCTCTACAAACTCCTATTCCAAAAGACAAAGAAATCAAGAGACCAATGGAGAGCATGTTCCCTATTGATTCAGAATCCCAGGCTATAAACTTCTGTATCTTCAAGAGGAGGAAGAAGGATCCAAAGACCACTACTAAGACTAATCCTCAAGTAATAAATATTCAAGAAGAATCCTTAGAAGAAAAGGATTCACAAGAGAAAAGTACAATGGTTTTGAAAAGTAATCCTACCACTTATTTCCCATATGTAGAGGAGACAATTGAGTCTCCTATATCTTCTACATCTCAGATTCCAACACAACAAAGAATTTTTGTAAGATATAGGGAGATCAAGTTGAAGAATGAAGTTTTGAATGATTCAACATATCCAGAGTTTTGGAAGCAAACTGGCACCACCCAACACAAATTTATATCTGCATTTGACTTAGAAAAGGGGCAGTTCCAAATGGCCTTTTTGGAACGTATAGTGCCAACTACCAGAAGTGCAGAAAATTACAAGGCTTCCATATTTTTCGTTGATACCAAAAAGTTTCATGCAATAAATCAAATAGATTTGCATAAGAAAGAAGGTGAAATGATCTACTCAACACTGACCAGTTTAGCCAAGAATGCCTCTAAGTTACAAACATCTTCGAATAATATGCACTTATAGTTGAAGATTGAAATAATGTCTTCTCTGGCCAAAGACACCAGAATCAAAACTTTAGAAGATTTAATTATAAAACTATGATATGATCCTAGTGATGTCAAGGTAGCCGAGGATATTATTAAAAACAAACATGCAAATATTCAAGCCCTAAGGAAACAAATTAAGCTTCCAACAATAGAGCACCCTCAGGCCAAAGAAGTAACCAATCTGGAGATGGAAAAAAAAAGCTGTTCAAAATAGTAGTTGAACAAAATATTCAAATCCAGAAGATGGAATAGGACATGGAAGCATTGTTGAAGGAAAAGGAACGATTGGAAGTAGTAGGTACCTCAACAATAGGTACATCAACACAATAGGAAACACAACAAACATCACAAGAATCAACTTTTGATTCTTTTGAGAATCTAGCCTAATATTTAGGATAATTATCTTTAACAAATAAGGAAAAGGAGAAGTTAACAACAACACTCACGAAGATGGAGGAAAGGAAGAGCAGAGAAGATAATGCATACATTGCAGAGGTACAAAATAATTTTAAATTAATTTAACAAATTAAAAAATATGAAGAGCATTCCCTTACAACTCAAATTTTAGCAGAAGCGAAGCACAACATTTGGCACAATATTAATGAAAATATTACAGAATTGTGGCCATCTATTCATACCATTTTTGAAAAAGAAGAGTTGGTGAAAAATGTTAAGGCAATAATTTAGTAGACAAAAGTTGAAATTGAGCATAGACCAGCGGAAGCACACAAGATTATAAAAATGTTGAATTCCAAAACTAAAGATGATATTGAAGAAATCAACATTCATGATATAACAAATGCAGTGATGGAAGTCAAAAGAGTATTAACAAAGAAATATCTTATGGTGCAATTAGAAAATAAGTACAAATAATTGGAGTTATAGGTAAAAAGTTTCAACAAAAAATTTAATGTATTTCAGGAGAAAGAGCTCCCAGCCTTAAGAGATTCTAGTGGAAAATTGATTCCATTAGAAAAATGTCAAGATCAATTATGTAATATTGCTGTAGATGCATCTAAATTTGCTAATGTCAAAGGAACTATAAGTGGAGAAGTTTTCATGGAGGGCCTACAACATGATCTCTTTATTAAACATGAAATCCATCATCTATTTCTGAACAAGCCATCTTTTAAGACATGCACAAAAGTAGATGAGAGATTCAGGAATATGGTAAAATTTTCCATTCCAAGTGAAGAGCGATGGGATACATTACTAGAGCTGGTTGAATAAAGATAAATATAAATATTGTAGTTTTGGCAACAGACAAACATAAGAAGAGAAAAAGTAGCTACAATAAGTAACAATTCACCTCAAAGTCTGAATAGAAAATTAGAAATAGTCTAGATTTCCTATTATTTAGTTCTATTTTGGAAATATATACATGATTTTAGTAGATATTATTTTGTAATAAATTTTATTTGAAGTTCAAAATTATTCGAGACCAACTCTAAATATTTTGTAAAAAGACTTAGTAATGGTTGGATTATGCAAGAAGAAAATATTTTTTCTGTGAATGTAAGAAGTCAAATACATTTTTTGAAGTAATCAATTCAATAATATAGAGGAAATTTGGTTTCAGGATTCTTGTGTCAAGAAAATTGTGATGTTTCCTTGTTTGTAAATTTGTTTCTTTTCAAGTTTCACATGAATGCAATCCTTCTTAATTTGTTTACAAGAAGATTAAGGGCCGCAATTACTTTCAGTACTTTGCTCTGGCTTGTTAAACAATATCAATGTTTTATTTATGATATTAAGTACAAAATTCATCTGTGTATGCTCTATAATTTATTGAATTTAATTATCATTCATCTCATTCACACCAAAACAACTCTATGAGATCCAGGAGTTTGCCTACCTTGCCCTATTTTTTGCTCTTCTGTTTATTTTAATTGATTACTGAAGATATTATGACTCCATGCCCAATGGAATTCTCTTCCATTTTACAACCAAAACTTAAAAAAAAAAAATCTATCTTGTCCTTTCATACCTAGCCTAAAATCTAAATATTAAGATTAAAAGTTGTATAAAGGGAGCCCTCATGAAGTTGGAAGGGCTAGATCCCATCTTTGAAAGTGGGTTGTGGTTACCTCTACAATTTCTTTTCCAGACTAGGAAAATGACGAAGTGCTAACATTCTGGCGACTATACTGGGAAATTTTTTTCCTTGGTAACTTTGATTTCAATAGCTTAAACCTATATGCTATGGGTGATAGTGAGTTAGGAAATCTTTAGGATGAATTATTCACCCAGAAGTTTTATATATACCTAGTTGTAATTATTTATTTTAAGATATGGCTCCTAGAAATATTTACACTCGATCCCATCCAGATCCTAATCCTCCCAAAGTTGTAAAAAATCCTGAGAGATTAATTAGAAAAAGGATCTTTACAGAGAGTCAAAAAAGAAATAATCCTTTGCCGATATCTAATTCTCTCCCAAATTTTTTTTATATCAATTGAGGATATTGAGTTTGATTTACCCTTTAAACATAGTCTTTTTGTAAACAAATAAGAAAGCTTTGTCCTTGAGACAATTTTTAATGAATCCATTTTGAAACCTCATATCTCAGTACATAATCCTATCATTTTAGATTATGATAAAGATGCTGTACAACAGTTTGAAAAGATGGAAGATTTAGTAACCCAATTGAACCAAGCTGCTTAGAAACAATTTATAGTTCAACAAACTACCAATTCTTCATCTACTCCATCATTGACCTCCCTTGTGGTTTCCCTTTTTTCCAATATTCCCATTTCATCTTTCATCCAAACCCCTTTTATACCAACTCAGTAAGTCACAGTTCCAGCTCATTTACCACCCATAACATTAAGCACAACTACATATTCTTCCTCCTCTCAAATTCCAATCATGGCAACTCGTTATGCCCCTTTGGCTTTACAAGCACCATTGAATGTCATGCCACGAAATTAAGGACAATGCATACCCCAATTTGATGGCACTATGCCTATCACAACACAACAAGATATAGACAAAATCAATAACTTCACAGACTTAGAATAAGTTGATGATGATGATGTGAAAATGAGGCTCTGTAGGGAAAGTTAGAAAATGGTATAGAGGGTTTCCAACATGCAGTATAGTAGATCTACAAAAAGTTCACCAAAAATTCCTTTCAGGATGGGAAGTGAAAAAGAATCCCCTTCAGATCTTTGCAGAATATGAAAGTGTAAGGAGATCTCCAGGTGAAACAGTTCAGGATTATTGCAATAGATTTAAAAATATTTATAACTCTATTCCAGCAACAATAAAACTTTCTCCAGGACTAGCTTTAATTCGATTTATAAATGGATTTGATGATGATATGGCTTATCAATTGAGAGAGAAAAACTCAGATACCCTTGAAGAAATGCAAAGAAATCATGTTAGTGTAGAGGAATATTTGTTGGCCAAAATAAAAACGTTAAAAGCTGAAAGAAGAGTGACCATTAAAGAAGAACCTTCTTCTTCATCAAATGCAAAAATGGACACTTTAGTGAAAAATATGGAAAGGATGATGGAAAGAATGAATTTGACAGATAGAGCTCCACCAAGAGATCCATAAGGGGGTCCTCAGATTAGGAATCCAAATTTCAAAATGAACCAACCCCAAATTAAACAAAGAGAGAAAATAAACCCAAAAAATAAAAAATAAATTAGACCCCCTTTTCTGGAAAATTATGCAGAGGAAGAAAATTAGGTAGCAGGTGAGTCAGAAGAGAATCGGACTAATATTTTTGGAGAAGGAGAAATATATGATGTTTTCTTGACCAAACAGGAACAAGAACTGTTCTTGTTAACACAACAAGATGTCATGCCTATATAATCACATGATTATAAAAAGGGTTATCAAAATGTTATTATGGAAGTGCACAAACAATATAATTTGAGAAATAAGAAAGTTGCAAAAAATCGTCCTAAACATATCCAAATTGATACACCTTCTACAAGTCAAACAAAGGTTGATCCTCCAAAGGAAACCCCTCAAAAAAAAGATGTAACTTAAAAAGAGGTAGAAAAGCTTCAACCTTCTTTCAACATTGAAAATGAGTTATCAAAAGTTAAAATTTCTATTCCTCTCATTGAATTGGTGAAAAAGGATGTGTATAGAAGTCAAGTCATAAAGGCACTAAAAATAGAGGAGGGAACAAATACTGTGAACTTAAGTGATGGCCAAACCTAAATTTCTATTTGGACCTGAATTTGAAGGAAATTCACAAGATGGTAATGTGCCACCATTTTATGTTATTCTTAACATTCATGATTTCATTTTGAAAAATCCCAGGCTGGATTCTGGTGCTTCACATAATCTCATGCCCAAAGTGATTATGGAGAAACTTGGATCAGATATAACTAGACCATATAAATACCTTTTCTCTTTCGATTCAAGTAGAGTAAGATGCTTAGGTTTAATCAAGGATTTATGTGCAACCCTTGACCAAATCGCAGAAAAAAGTGTAGTCATGGATATTGTTGTGACTGATATACCTCCTAAATATGGAATGCTCTTGTCAAGATCTTGGGGAGAAAAGTTGCAGGGTACCTTGCAGATGGACATGACATATGCAACTATTTCTGTCCTTGGTCAACAAAGGAGGTTGTATGGGGAAACTCTGATGAAATATATGGTAATCAGCCAAGACAAACCCAATAATTACCCACTTTATTTTGTACATATAGACATGGATTCATTCAATATATATAATGATATATGTTTACAGGAAGAAGTGTCAGATATGGAAAGTCAATTAAGAAAAACAAAGGATGTGAAATTAAAGACTGAAACATAAGATGATAAGGATGAAGGCATTTGGCATCTCGATTTTGATGGGGCAATTAGTAAGGAAGGAGCAAGGGCTTGTGTATGGATCTTAGACACAAACTCAGGTATATCAAAGGCATATTCCTACAAGCTTAATTTCCAATGTAGCAACAATGTAGCCGAGTATTAGGCACTTATTATGGGGTTGAACTTACTGAAGAGATCAAAATCTAAAAGAATTTCAACCCATGGTGATTCATAACTCATCATAAATCAAATCAAATGTGAGTATTCAGTTAAACATCCTAGGTTGAGGGCATACAAAAATTTTGTCTTAGATTTTTTGTAGTGTTCTCCAGAGTATCCATTGGCTTTGATTCCTAGAAGTCAAAATGTGTTTTCCGATGCATTGGCTACCTCAGAAAGTACACATAAAATTCATTTCCACCCAAATAAAAAATATGAGATTGAAGTGAAACATAGACCTGCTGTCTCAGATAACATAAGGTACTAGAAAGTGTTTGACAGTGACAAACAATTAGACAATTTTTTACAGTTAAAGGGAGAGTTTGAAAATTTGCATATTGATATAGAAAATACTCTTAAAGATGATTGACAACAAACTATTTTGGATCAAACCAATGAGAATGTTGATATAGATGAAGCAAAACTTGAAGTCTTACATTTAAAAGATAATGTAATACCAAGAGGTTTGGTACCACTTGAAGAATTATTTAATTTCAATGATGTGGCTCAAAACCCCAAAATTCAACCTATGGGAGCCGAAGTTGAGGATTATAACACAGGGACTGAAGATAATCCAAAGATTGTGAAACTTTGTAAGTCTTTTCCTCAAGAAAAGAAACATAAATACATTGATCTATTGAAAAATACTCTGAAGTTTTTGCATTGGGATATAAATATTTGAAGGCTTATGATACCAATATTATTCAGCTTACTATTCCTATCAAAGAGGACCAGAAACCTTTCAAACATAAATTAAGAAGGGTGAATCGTGTTTTGTTACCTTTAATTGAAAAAGAGGTAAGGAAATTTTTTGATGCCAAGATTATTGTACCTTTATTTTCTAATTGACTATCAAATCTAGTACCAATGAGGAAAAAGATTGGAGAAATAAGATTATGTGTGGATTTCCAAAACTTGAACAAAGCCTCTCTCAAAGATAATTACCATTTACCTAAGATGGACCATATTCTATAGAGGGTAGTTGGTTCTAGCAGAATTCCATTGCTTGATGGTATTTTGGATTACAACCAAATTTTAGTGCATATAGATGATCAAGACATAACAACCTTCAAAACACCATGGGGAACTTTCATGTATGTGAAGATGCCTTTTGGGCTTATGAATGCTGGAGAAACTTTTTAGGGAGAAATGGATATTGCTTTTGCATATGAGTAGGACATATTTATTGTGATATATCTAGATGACATCATCGTGTTTTCTAAAATTGATGAAGATCATTTGTTTCATTTAAAAATAGTCTTTGAGAAATGTAGGAAATTTGGTATTTCCTTGAATCGTAAAAAGTCTCTATTTGGTTTGGAAGAAGGTAAACTGCTAGGTCATATAATTTCCAAAGATGGTATCCGAATTGACCCAAGTAGAATTGAAGCTATCCTGAAAATTGATCTCCCAAGAAATAAAAAGGGAGTACAATCTTTCATTGGCAGAATTATTTTTCTGAGGAGGTTTATCCCAAATCTAGCTAAGATCTTAAGAGCTATCACCAACACGTTGAGAAAGGACAATGAAATAAAATGGAATGCACAAGAATAAAGATCATCTAGTGAGGTAAAATCAAGTTTGACTCATGCTCCTATTTTAGCCAGCCTTGATTTCACTAAGGATTTCATTATTTTTTCTTTTGCTTCAGATCATACTATTGCAGTAGTACTAATGCAGCAAAACAAATAAGGATATGAGCAACCCATAACCTTTTTTAGTAGGGGGTTAAGAGTTGCTTCTTTAAAATACAATATTATGGAAAAGCAAGATTTTTCCTTGGTAAAAGCTTTGAAATATTTCAGAGTGTATATCTTGCATTCTCACATAATTGCTTTCATTCCTAATGTAGTAGTAAAGGACATTCTTACTCAAAATGATCCAGATGGAAGAAGAGGTAAGTGGATAACTACTATTTTAGAATATGGTATTGAGATTAAGCCTACAAAGCTTATTAAAGTTCAAGGATTAGCTAAATTAATGGCCAAATCAAATTTGCATGCATTGGACATCAATTTTATTGCTTCCCTAGATGGCGAAGAAGACTTTGTCCAACAGGTAGCAAAGAGTTTTTTTTATTTCCCCTTGGTACACACACATTGTTTATGTTTTACAACATTTACAAGTTCCACTAGGTTTAACAAAGACTAAAGCAATATTTATGAAATTAAAAGATGTTAAATTCTGCATTCTGGATCAAGATTTATATTGGAAAGATGCTGAGGGGATTTTATTTAACTGTTTGTTAGAGGATGAAGAAAATAAGATGATGGAAGAGTTTCATAAAGGTGACTATGGAGGATACCTTTTCTAGAAGACTACAATAAATAAAATCTTGGGAGCTGCATTTTATTGGCCTACTTTATTTGCTGATGTGCATAAAAGGGTTTCTACCTGTCATTAGTGTCCGATTTTTGAAGGAAAGAAGAAACTCTACCTTTGCCTTTGAAGCCCATTTTAGTAGATGTACCTTTTGAGTAGTGGGGTTTATATTTTATTGGGGAAATTCATCCTAGTTCTTCATCCCAACACAAGTGGATTCTGACAGCTACATATTACTTCACCAAATGGATAGAAGCAGTTCCAAGTAGGCAGGCTACAAAATTTGTAATTATCCAATTCATGGTAGGTAATATTATTTCTAGGTTTGGTTGTCCTCACATAATCATCATAGATAATGCTGCTTCTTTCAAATCGAAAAAGATGGTAGATTTTTGCAATAAATATAATATAGTTTTAGGACATTCTACTACCTATTATCCTCAAGGAAATGGGTTAGAAAAATCTTCTAGTAAGAGCTTGGTCAACATAATAAAGAAGTTGTTATAGAAAAACAAGAAGTCTTGGCACAAAAAGTTGATAAATACTTTATGGGTTGATAGGGTGAGCACTGTAGATTTTAACCCTGTATAGAAATTATCTGTATACGAATTCTAAAAATAGAAAATAAACAAAGGCGAGAGCATAACAAATAAAACAAATATACACAGAGATTTTCCCTTGGATCCCAAAACCAGGACTACCAGATTGATTTTTCATTATGTTCCTTTCAATGTTACAATACATATGTATATACATGTCGAAGCATCCATAAACCCCAATCCATTAATCCTAGATTAGAACATAACTGTAGTTCCCTTGACTGGATCTACAAAATACCATGGACTGAAAACCATCGTGCCCAAAACCATGTGTGAAACCATAGGTAGGTTCGCCCACCTAATATAGGGTCCAATTTTTTTTTCCCCGGGGTGCTGCCCCGGACCCCGTCGAGGAAAGAATATAACACAACCCAACAAGCACTAAGAAAATCAATTAGAATGTCACCTTTCCATTTGGTTTATGGAGTTGATGCAAATTTCCTACCTCTTTGGGAATTCTAGTGATAAAAATCACGAATTAGAAGTTAAATCAAATGATGTGCAAAGAAGGATAAATCAAATGGTGAAATTACAATAGACCAAAGAAGAAGTCTACAACAATACACAGATAATTCAGGATAATATTAAAATGATTCATGATAGAAGAGTGAAAACAGATGATTTCCAGTTAAATGATATTGTTTTAAAATGGGATGCTATAAATGAGGAAAAAGGAAAACATGGAAAGTTTGACAGTTTATGGAAAGGCCCTTACAAGATTGAAGCTTTTCGTGGAACCAATGCATTTTTATTAGAAGACTTGATTGAAGAAACATTTCCAGGAGGACCTGTTAATGGTAGGTTTCTAAAGCACTACTTTACATGAGTTTAGTTGGTTACAAAAAAACATCATTGTATATACCATTTTATGATTTCAAAGTACTGCAGGTGTGGGTGGCTGTCATCATAAATTGAAGCCCGAAGTGAAGGCCATAAGTTTCAAATTAATTTTCTACCATATGGAATATTTTTCAATTAATCAGGTTAGTCTCAATAGTTTGTTGATTAAATAAATGCTCGATGGAGAAGGCTACTAATCTACGATGTTCTTGACACCTCACAGGGAGGATGCCATCCCCATTGGAGCCACTATTAGGGTCCTATAAATATAGTAGTGTAGTATGGTTATTTAGCTATTTATCCCACAAAGATAGTGTAAATTATTTTTCAATTTTAGTCTGTCTAGCCTATTAAAAATGAAAAATAGAAAGATAAAAAATAATGTAAGGAAAGAAAAAAAAGAAAAGAAAGAAAAATAAAAATTTAAAGGGGAAAAGAAAAATAATAATAAAATAATAAAACCCCAAAGGGCGTGCTAGTTCAAATGCTGCCAAATGAAACTATTTTACTAAATTCTATTTTAAAGGTTTGTAATAAAGTGGATACGACATTTTTTCATTTTCTATAAAGCAAATGCATATTCCGATGGTTGTGATCGTCCTTGCCTAGATCAATGGTGGGGGATGTTCGGACCCCCCCTGAGCTTTCAAGACTTAATGGGGGTGGGGGGTGTGGGGGGGATGAAAAGTGGTTTCCAAATACACTGCCACACCTACTTTCCCACTTCACAAAGTTTTTGGGGGGTTCCCTCCCGCTACCATTTACCACTCCTACCCCCCTCTGTAGGAATTTACAGGGTAAGTTCCTCAGACAGAACACCAAAAGGACACCGCTCACAAACAGATCACAGATCAATACACCAGTATTTTGACGTGGTTAAAACCCTCAGAGAGGGAAACATTCCACGGCCTGCACCAACGTGGCTACTACAGGAAATTTATTAATAAAAGAATGAAAAATTACATAAGCTTCTCTCATGCACGGTGAACCTACAAATGACCCTCCATGCGCTTTAAATAGAATTCATGGACCAATCGGGTGTCAAGCCACGGATCAAGTGTCGGTAATACCGAGGAGAGAATGAACCCTCGGATCACTAAATATCGTGACCGTCGGATTGTAAGTAACAAAATGTACAACGGTAAAGAAACACACTTTACCTAACTCTATACTAGACCAAGTTGAACTTAACTATTTCCTATGTGTCGGAATATCCTAACATCCCCCCTTAAGAACAACTTGGGATAGGATTGAAGGATTTACAAATATGACACAATAGGAGAAGGAAGGAGGCACTAGAGCCTATCCCCCCTTAGTGACAACTTCCTGAACTCCAAGCATATATCGAAGTTTAGTGAACTTCGCCTCTGTGAGAGCCTTTGTGAAGATGTCTGCAACCTGATCATCTGTTGAACAATATTGCACTTCAAGAACATGGTCATGAATGAGCTTTCTGATGAAGTGCATGTGAAGTTCAATGTGTTTGCTGCGCTGATGCTGAACTGGATCTTTGCAAAGCTGAATGGCACTTTGATTATCACACCAAAGTGTAGTCGGATGCTGCTGCTCAAAGCCCAATTCTGATAGGATCTGACGAAGCCACAAAGCTTCCTTACTAGCTTCCACGGCACCACGATACTCTGCTTCTGCTGACGAAAGAGAAATGGCAGCCTGTTTCTTACAAGCCCATGTAATAGGTCCTGAACCAAGAGTGAAGACATAACCGGCAGTAGACTTCCGATCATCAGGGTCACCAGCCCAAATCAGAATCAGTGAAACCAACTAATAGAGGAGCTGCTTTGGCACTGTAATGAATCCCAAACTGTACTGTACCTTGAACATAACGAAGTATTCTTTTAGTTGCTTTCCAATGACTTTCACGGGG
>APFE030852173.1:193605-205084 GCA_000404065.3 Pinus taeda
CTACATATCGTGACCGTCGGATTGTAAGTTACAAAATGTACAACGGTAAAGAAACACACTTTACCTAACTCTAACCTAACTCTATACTAGACCAAGTTGAACTTAACTATTCCTATGTGTCGGAATATCCTTCCCCAAAAACCACTATCTCACGTTTCCTTCCGCCAATTCATTCTTGCGCCATACGTCCACGCCATTTGTCACTTACCCATCCATATATGCCACCTACCATCCACATCATATGACCGTTACCATTCAAATCACCCACCAATAGTCATGTTAACGTTGGATAATAATTTTCTCCCTCCAATTTATGAATTTCTCATTAATTCCTCATTGCAAAAACTGTAACAATCCCGTTAAATGCCCTCAAAATCCTTTATAAAAATCCACCTCAATTTGTGAAATTCCCTTTCAAAATTTTTTGATTTACACAGGTTCAACTTGAAGCATTAATGAAGTCGACCAATGCCCAATGCAAAATGATCTCCTATGCAAAGTGACCTCCTTTTGTAATTCTCAATCAACCACAACGTGATAAATTTGCTTCCCTAATTTTCCCATTGAAATTAAGATGTCTTCGCATAAAAGGAAGGGAAATATACTATATGAGAATCCTATGGTGTCCCTTGTCCCTGATTTAGATAGAACTCCTTTAATTGATACCTAATACAAAATAACATAAACACAATGCGAGTTTGATCTGTATGAGCTCCATAATTGGAAAAAACAAAAGTATTTATACCAGAGTGATGATTTAAACATCTGGGAATCACTTCTCCCTCATTTTACTTTTCCTTAGACTCATGTTTTCCCATAATTTTGTACCTAGTGTCATCTCAGGTACTTCCCCATCCAAAAAGTAGTAATCACCCAAAACAATGAAGTCCTGTTTTCCATTTCCCCAGAAAGCATTTGTCAAGCTCTCCAGATAACTCTTTAGGCCTCTCTGCACCCATTTTCGACTGATGCACTCATGGAGATATATAAAAATATTACCTTTCCCGAGCGAGCCAATATTTTCAAATGTTTTTTACTTGAGAATTTCGAATTGCTGAGAACAAATCCCCCATACTCTACTTCTATCTTCCTAGAGATGTCAAGACAAGTCATTTCCATGGTTACTTTCTTATTAGGTTATCATACATGCCAATGGGTAGATGAGGTAGTGTTAGGGTTTTTGTCAGTATTTGTAGTCAGTCAAAAGCCTTCAATTATTTTAAATTACAGTCAGTTCTTATCAAATGTTATACATGAGAATTTTCTTAAGTTTAAAGCTGAAGATGTGTTCAAACACTAATCAAATTTAGTATATATAATGTTATTTTATCGGCAGATAGGTTCAGTTTCCAATTACAGAAGATGGATGATTAGGGTACCCCATTATCAGTCATTCATTGGACTTCTTTAGTGAGAATAAAATTAGACAATTATTTATTCACCGATTTTGTGGATAAGTTTCTACATACATCCTTGTGTCTACTCAGTAGTGATGTTATACCAAGGATTTCACCAGAGATCAAGAAGGTTTTGCATCTATTCGAGCAGTCAAAAGTTTGAGACTGATATTTATACCAGAATTATACAGAAATTAGAATCTATGGTGTGAGCTTCCTCCTTATAAATTTCCAATGTTTGTGCTCATGAGAATCTTTGCCCTTGAATATGCTAGACAAATGTTAAATGTGGATGAATTTCACTTTGTGTCAAATAAAAAGAAGGCACAATTTAAATTGAAGGCAAATGTTGGGCCATATATTGTAAATACTAGAGCAACAACAAGGGAAGTGGAGGATATATTAAAATAAATGAAATTTAAACCAAGCTTCACTTGGCCTTATGATCCACTATGGATTATTATTTATTTATAATAATACTTATTTATTTTTGTTTATAAATAATAATTAAAATAGTTATTACTTGTTTATGATAATTAATATTAAATATCTAATAAATAATTAATTATTATTTAATAAATTATTATTATTAATTAATTAATATTACTTACTATTATAATAAATATTATTTACTAATTAATATTATTAATAATAAGTAATTAATAATTTCATTAGTTTAGGTTTTTGAGTTTATTTGTTAGTTGACCTTTGTTCTTTGTTCTTTTTAAACTATTTATTCCCCTTTTGCTATTTCTCTTCTATCATTCTTTTATAAATCCCGAAGATGGATCCACTCTGGGATTCGAAACATTGACGAAACATGATCACTACTGTGGATATTCCGAAATCTAGCTAAAAAAAAGAAGATAATTTCAAAGTTGAGAGTTGAGTAGAAGTCTACTCCATATGCACATACACCTAGGCTAGGGATAAATCAGTATACTAATCAAGAGAAGTGGACAGAGAACACATTACAGGAGGCTGAAGAGAAGATAGTAAGTCAATCATCTTTGCAAACTCATATTCCAAAAAACAAAGAAATCAAGAGGTTGAGGGAGAGTATGTCCCCTACTGATTCAGAAGCCCAGACTACAAATTTTCGTGTCTTCAAGAGGAGGAAGAAGGATCCAAACACCACGACTAAGACCGATCCTCAAGTAATAAATATTCAAGAAGAATACTCAAAAGAAAATAATTCACAAGAGAAAAATACAATGGTTTTGATAGTACCCCTACCACTTCTTTCCCATATGTAGAGGAGACAATTGAGTCTCCTATCTCTTCTACATCTCAGATTCTAGCACAACAGAGCATTTTTGCAAGATACGGGGAAATCAAGTTGAAGAATGAAGCTTTGAAGGATTCAACATATTCATAGTTTTGGAAGAAAACTACCACCACCCAACATAGATTTCTATCTGCATTTGAATCAGAAAATGGGTAGTTCCAAATGGCCTTTTTGGAACCTACAGTGCCAGCTCCCAGAAGTGTAGAAGATTACAAGGCTTCTATATTTTCTATTGATACTAAAAGGTTTCATGTAATCGATCAAATCAATTTGCATAAGCAAGTGAAATGATCTACTCAACACTAACCAGTTCAACCATGGCCACCTCTAAGTTACAAACATATTTGAATAATATGCAATCACAATTGAAGATTGAAAGAATGTCTTCACTGGCCAAAGACACCAGAATCAAAACTTTAGAAGATTTAATTATCAAACTAGGATATGATCCTAGTGATGTCAAGGCAGTCGAGGAGATTATTGAAATAAAAAATGCAGATATTCAAGCCCTCAGGAAACAACTTAAGCTTCCAACAACAGAGCACCCTTAGGCCAAAGAAGTAACCAATCTAGAGATGGAAAAAAAATTGTTCAAAATAGTAGTTGAATAGAATATTCAAATTCAGAAGATGGAATAGGACATGGAAGCATTGTTGAAGGAAAAGGAACAATTGGAAGCAACAGTTACATCAACACAATAGGGAACACAACAAACAACATAATCATCAACTTCATATTCTTTTGAGAAGATAGCCCAAGCTTTAGGAGAATTATATTTAACAAATAAGGAAAAGGAGAAGTTAAAAACAACACTCACAAAGATGGAGGAAAGAAAGATCAGAGTAGACAATGCTTACAGAGGTACAAATGAATTTTGAATTAATTCAACAAATTCAAAAATATGAAGATCAATCCCTTACAACTCAAATGTTAGTAGAATCCAAGTGCAACATTTGGCACAATATTAATGCAAATATTAGAGAATTGTGGCCATCTATTTAGATCATTTTTGAACAAGAAGAGATGGTGTAGAATGTTAAGGAAGTATTTGAGCAGACACAAGTTGAAATTGAGCACAGACCAATAGAAGCACACAATATTATAAAAATGTTGAATCCCAAAACTAAAGATGAGCTTGAAGAACTCAACATTCATGATAGAACAAATGCAGTGATGGAAGTCAAAAGAGTATTGACAAAGAAAAATCTTATGGTGCAATTAGAAAATAAGTACAAAGATTTTGAGTTACAGGTAAAAATATTCAACAAAAAATTTAATGTATTGCATGAGAAAGAGCTCTGAGCCTTAAGATATTCTAATGCCAAATTGACTCTATTAGAAAAATATCAAGATTAGTTATGTAATATTTCTGTAGATGCATCAAAATTTGCTAAATTAAGAGGAACTATAAGTGTAGAAGCTTTCATGGAGGGCCCACAGCATGATCTCTTTATTTAGCATGAAATCCATCATCTATTTATGAACAAGCCAACTTTTGAGACATACACAAAAGTAGATAAGAGATTTAGGAATATGGTAAATTTTTCCATTCCAAGTGAAGAGTCATGGGATAAGTTAATAGAGTTGGTCGAATAAAGATAAACATAAATCCTACAATTTTTTAAACAGATGGACCAAAAAAGAGAAAAACTAGCTACATTCAACAACAGTTCACCTCAAAGTCTAAATAGAAAATCACAAATAGTATATATTTCCTATTACTTAGTTCTATTTTGGAAATATATACATGTTTTTAGTAGATACTATTTTATAATAAATTTTATTTGAAGTCCGAAATTATTCGAGACTGACTCTATAAATTTTGTAAAAAGACTTAGTAAGGGTTGGATTATGTAAGAAGAAAATATTTTTTTCTATGATTGTAAGAAACCAAATACATTTTTTGAAGTAATAAATTCAATAATACAAAGGTAGTTTGGTTTTAGGATTCTTGTGTCAAGAAAATGGTGATGTTTCCATCTTTGTAAATCTATTTCCTTTCAAGTCTCACATGAATGTTTTCCTTCTTAAATTGTTTACAAGAAGATTAAGGGCCGAAATTACTTTTAGTACTATGTTATGGATTGTTAAACAATATCAATGTTTTCTTTCCGATATTACGTATATAATTCATTTGTGTATGCTCTATATTTAATTGGATTGAATTCTCATTGATCTCACTCACACCACAATAGGTCTATTAGATCCAGGAGTTTGCCTACCTTGTCCTGTTTTCTACTCTGTTTATTTTAATTGATTATTGAAGATCCCATGACTCCATGCCCAATGGACTTCTCTTCCATTTTACAACCAAAAGTTAAAAAAAAAATCTATATTGTCCTTTCATACCTAGCCTAAAATATAAACATTAAATTAAAAATCATACAAAGAGAGTCCTCTCTAAAGTTGGAAGGGCTAGATCCCAGCTTTGAAAGTGGTTTGTGGTTACCTATACAATTTCTTTTTCAACTTAGGAAACCTATGGAGTGCTAACAACCCACAGACCAATGAACAAATGGAGATTGTAAACAAGTGGTTGGAGGGATATTTACGAAACTATGTGACAAGCCAACGACATGCATGGATAGAGATGGAGATTGTAAATAAGTGGCTGGAGGGATATTTAAGAAACTATGTGACAAGCCAACAACATGCATGGATACAGTGGTTGGATTTGGGTGAGTACTGCTACAACACAACATACCACATGTCCATAGGTATGTCCCCATTTCAAGCTTTGTACAGTTACGATGCATTGAATTTCACTCATATGATGTTTGGAGACAGTTGAGCCCCAAGGGCTAAGGATTGGATATAGGAGAGTCAGGATATCTGACGAGTTCTCAAGGACTTCCTATAGACTGCGCAGAACCATCAGAATCTCTACGTTGGCAGGGGTTGAGTAGAGAGGTAGTTTGAGGTTGGGGATCTGGTTCTCTTGAGGCTTCGACAGTACAAACAATCCACACTCAAACAGAAGGGGGATGAAAAGCTCAAGACCTACTTTTGTGGGATATACAGAGTCACCAGGGGTGCAGTAGGTGACAACAACTACATAGTTACCTTAAGGGGCATTTGGTTTGGAGCCTGAGGCCATTTGAACACCCATGAGAGACACTTGTGTAATACGGTCATCAAATATTTCTTTATTAGATAGAGGAATCTTCACGATGAGGGTACCACTTGGGAGGGATATTAGATACTCTAGCATCCATCCTTGCAGTTTCTTGAGGACAAGCAAGATTTTGGCGGGGAGGACTGTGATATTCCCACTTAGCAATATTGTTAAAGGGAAATATCTAGTTTGCCAATTTTGTAATATTTTGCACTTTCACTTCGGAAAAGTGGTTTGCGAGACCCCACTTGAAGTTTTGGAGCTATGACAAGCACCCAACATAGGAGAAAGGGAAAAATTGAATGGTTAGTGGATGGTGGGGGCCACACCAAAGTGGGAATATGCTTCCTTTTGTAAATACACACTCTTGGAGGGAAAGGATGGAGTAAATTTATGGTTGGGTCCCACTTGAGAAAATTGGAGGCACAATGAAAAAATAGGAGGAGGTACTCATTTTGGGCATCTTTAATCATCTGAACATTCACTTTCTCTAGCACGCTTGAGTTGGAAGACAAGTCTTCATGTGTTGTTGAGAACAAGAGATTTTTAGGTGAGAATATCAACTTTGCTTCAGTGGACCTTGAGTGCCGGCCCTAGGAGGGAGACTTCATCATATTTGATCTGATATGTGAGCCTTTTTAGCGTGTTTATGGAGGTGGTTCAACCAAGAATGTGTGGGCCAGTGCAATGCTTTTTCGTACCACACGTGGGGCATTGGGAGGAAGAGGAGTTTAGAGCTGAGACTTGTGGGGGAGTTTTGGAAGGGGATTTTCTAAATATATCTGCCATTTTGGGAGCCTTTAGCAGTGGAATTTACAGATGGGATGAAATACCCAACAGTAAAGGAACTAGGAGAAATTGGGCCCAAATTCCGGGGTCAGCGTTTGACTAAGACCTTTCTAGGTTTTAGTGGGTTATTGGAGGAGAGACCAGGGTTATTTTCTCGAAATTTTCTGAGCACTGGAGGGGGATCAAATAAGCCATTATTCACAACCAACAATTTAATTTTCTAGCTGATCAACATAGAGCCATAGAGGGAACAACTACTTAGCAATTGGGGCACCTGCTTTCACCACTTAAGCTTCACTAGCTTGCCTTGGGCAAGCTTAGGTGCATGCCTTCTGATCTCATATTGTACCCGATCATTTATCTTAATAAAATGGATAAGGTCAATGCATATTTTTGCATTTTATGGGTGTTTAATATTGTGTGAAATTTGTGTGTGTGTTTTTGTTATGTTTGCTTTGTTTATCATTGTAAATTTCCCTTAGGGATATTACAAAAACCCACTGGAGCTTGAAACCTCCATGTCCACTGTTGAATCGTTTGAAATTCGGTAGAGTGTCAAAAGCATACAATTGTACCAAGCACTGGTGCGCCATGAGCATGGAGAAACATTCCATGAAAGGCTAAACCCTAAACCACAACAAGCTAACCCCTAAACCCCCTACAAACCAGTTCTCACAATAAAGAAACCAGTGCAATGCAATGGTTCAGTAGCAGGAGACTGTCATCAAGAGAAGAGTTGGTGTAGCATAACACACACACAATGGACCCAAACAAAATAATACTACCTTCCTTTCAAACTAATGAAGAAGCCATAATCCAAGATAAAAAACGAGTTTATCGAGGTAGCAATTAATTTCCCATCTACCATGACAGGTGGGAGGGTGAGTTAGTTAGGTGTCATACAACCTGCATGGTGATTTGGTGGACTTATGCTAACGTGGTAGGGAGGGTGCACAACAACTGGTGTTCCTACCCTATATATATGTGTGTGTGTGTGTATAAAAAAAGCCACCCACTACTATCTAGGAAAAAAAATTAAAATATGTAAGAAAATGTCTCGAAAAGTGTGCGCACACCAAGGATATCCCAAAGCAAAATTCCACTATTTATACCATAGGACACTTGAAGAAGTGAACAAATAATTAAATTGTCATAGTAAAATCGGCCATTTGAAATTTGAAAAAATCCTAGTGAGAAAAAGAGGGGGAAAATGACTAGCCCAAGCTGTGCAGAACTCACAACTGCTTAAGGAACACAAAGGACTTTGAGTCAATGAGAAAACATCTGTAATTTTGATTCCCCGGTCTAGTAAGATGTCCATATATAAATAGAAATAAACCATGGGAATTGATTGTCATAAACCATCAATAGATCCAAAAAACCAATTGAACCACCAAATTTGTTTCTTTTTAGGGTAATGAGTAAAACCTACTAAGCACAATTGGTAGCTTTATAGAAACAAATGCATTCCACCTCGTAGAATAAATATTTTGTAAATGCCACAAAGGCCAACATGTCTCCCAAGACTTGAACCCACACTACTTGGGACACAAATCGTGAACCATATAAACCAATAAACCAATTGGATTCCCTATGAGTAAGAGAAAAATAATGGACGAATGCGAAAAGCATAAAACTATAAGAAAATTGTAGAAACTTCGAAATGTTCAGGAAATGATTGGGAAAAAGTCTTATATCACAGAAAAGCTATGTCTAGATAGAGAAAAGTTCCCAAATATATGATATTACCCACTCAATGCTTAAAATTCTTAAAATTATACTAGAAAAAATCAGAACAACCATACGAAAAAAACACGCAAGTACTGCACTTCGAAAATATATGAGGTGCATGACCCTACTTCTCCACTTGCTAAAACATCCTTGTTTTGACCTAGATCCTGCCATAAAAAAGGTAGCAAAATAGAAAACAAATCTATAACGAACATATATTTTTGGAAGAGGATTAAAAAAAGACAACTCCTCAGACTACTAAAAACATGTTCATGTATCCCAACTATCCATTCCACTGTAAAGTTATTTTTAATTCTTCTCCCCCAAAACTGAAAAAGAACTTTCTTACCATAAATGGGCCTAATACAGTCATTCTTTACAAATCTTTCTTGTAACGCTCCATTGTCACTATATGAGTTAGTTTTGTAATGGTTGTATGTGTTTGATAATTTAACTAGATACTCAATTTTATGGTGCAACTTGAGCATGGTGTGGTGTGGGTCATGATTATCCCATGACGTTCTATATGCACACAAGCATCCATAGAAGTAAAATTATATATATCTTTATACTCCATACATTCAAACATGTGAATGCACTCACATGAGCTCAATCCAAGTTGACTTTGAACATGTGTGGGCATCATCTAAGCTTTGATTCTACCATGTGAGGGCCTCACAAATTTCCATTTCAGTTACACATAAAAAATGAATCTTGGAAGGGTCCATAGGACTAGATATAGGGCTAGAGGGCCCAATATTAGCATGTTGATGAGTAATTAGAGTAGGAAACCCACATGGAGCTTGGAATATTGTTAGGATTTCAACATGGAATGTGGCAGCTGCAGTGGATGTAGAATGAGTGGCGAATTTGAGAAAAGTTAACGAAGAATACCCTAGAGGGGATGCAGAGGAGGAAAACCTATTACGTGCCAAAGGCGAATATCTGACCCAAAGCAAAATGATTTTGGGTTGAGGGTGCTGGCACCCACTATCAAATAGGGAGGAGCGATGTCATCCGAGAATGGTAGGTCCAAATTAAATTAAAAATACTTTTAGATCTTATGGGGAATGAAATTTTTAGTTGGCTAGTTGATCTTCATTTTCTCATCTCACCATAACATTAGAGGATATAACAAGATCTTGGGGTTTTTTAATGGAATATTTATTTAAGCAGGATGCAAGAAACATGGATGAAATATTGGTTTTTGTAAACAAAAAGTAGTATAAGGGGATTTTAAAGGGTAGACGAACTTGAAAGCTAAGGCAATCACATAAGAAAAAAAATACGATGATTTTTCCATATCTAGTAAGGCTTCTCAAAATAGTGTGGAACAAACATAAATGCTTAAGGATCTCAAGTCAAATTTGAAAGTAGAGGTTTTCATAGTGAAAATAAGGGAAATGAAAATAAGATAATCATGACAATAAAGACCTAGATAGTCCCACATCATTACCTTTAATGTGGTGGTATGAACTATTTGTGAAAGAACTCATGAGCATGAAAATGAGACTTAAAATTTGTGAAGACAAAAGATGGTATGAATGCAACAAAGTAATCAAAATTGTTGATTTCAAGGGAAAATTAGAGAAAATAAAAATATTTAAGGAACAAATCTCAATCATGCATGTCAAAATGGAAATAGGACAACAAGAAGTGGCTTCCTTGAAACATGAATTAGAATAGTTGAGGAGAACCATATTTGAGAAATCAGAACTGATAAAAGGAGAGGGCACAAAAAAAACTAAAGGAGATTCAACTAATTTGGAAATTCAATAAAATCAACTAAAATATCGGATAGAAGAGGCTTAATCATGGTTGAGGGACTTTAGTGAAAATGGGAGGATCGACGTTCTAGCAAGGGACTTCCTTAAATATAAGTTGATGTGGATAGGGTGTATTCACCAGGCAAGCAAAATTGGAAAGAAGAAAGAGGGAGGAAGAGATATACATGTAAGAGTTATCTAGAGGAACATATAAGATAAGAAATAGGGACCCCATGTGGGCCCCATGGGACTATTTACATGTATTAAGTTGAAATTCCATAGTTTATCCATGGATAAGATGTCAAATGTTGGGGCACATAGTAGAGGGGAAAAATATTATCATTCTTGTAGAAAAAAATGAGCACTATGGATGAAAGGTTTCAAACTTTGAGGGTTACAAGAAGATTTCAGTTTGGAACAAAGGAAAGGAAACAAGTAAAGGACATAGGGGAGTCATAGTGCTAATAAATGGAAAATGGTGTGGAATTGTAAAAGTGTTAAAAGAGGATTTAAACAAATAATACATTAGGCTAAAAATATTCAAGAAGGAGGTTACTTGGCAAGTTGGGTGCTTATTATTTGTTAGGAACCCAACTCAAAAAAATATAGAAAAGATATATCAATGCATTATAATTCAGCCTCTTCGAGGGGGAAACCTCCTTTACATTATAGAAATGAAAAATTCTTGGATGATACAAATGACTAAACCTCCATTCTATATATATAGGAGTTTGAGGGGTCATAATATAATCAAGCCGGCATAACAGTAACAACATAAGGGCACAAAAATAACAATAGTGGGTTTCTATGGGGCATACTAATAATAATATGGGGACAATAGGAGCACAATAATAACAATAAGGGATACAATGACAATAGTAATGGGGGAATCACTAGTATTATAGGGGCCTAACATGCTCCTCTCCTTCCGAAAAGTGTTGTCCTCAACACTTGAGTAGTTTTGGATGCTTGTGTATAAAATTATCATCCTCCCACGTGGAATCTTCAGTGGATAAGTTCTTCCACTCGATGAGATACTCTGAAATTGATCGATTTCATAGCTATCGAGTTCCTGGTTTATGACTACTTACGGTTCCAATATGATTTTTCCTTCCTCTTCAAGTTCTATCAATATTGTTTGAACTGGGAGCTTTTCACCTATAACCTTCTTTAAACATGAAACATGGAAAAATGGGTGCAATCGGGAAGCTACAGGAAGCTCCAATTTGTATGCCATAGTACCAATCTTTTGCAACACCTTGTACGGACCATAATACTTTGGTGATAATTTATTATCCTTCTTAGCTTGCTTGAGGGACATTTGCTTATATGTTTGTAGCCGTAGGAATACCCAATCACCTACATCAAAACTTCTTTCACTGCAATGTTGATC
>APFE030852173.1:208784-227977 GCA_000404065.3 Pinus taeda
GTCCTCAATGTGCTCCATCATTGAACCCTTTTGTTTGAGATTTATCAATTGGCTAAAAAAGGTGTTTCTTTTTGTATCCTCATAATGTGCTATCATTTCTTTCGTAAAAATTTCCCAAGTGACAATTTGTTAATGAGAGAAAACCCATTGATACCATACAAATTGGTTTAGTTCCAAATATAAAGTTGTAATACGTACCGTTTGTGTGTTTTGAACATTATGGAGGTCGAAAAATTGCTCCATCTCTGGTATCCATGTTCCGGGATCCTTGCCATCAAACTTCCTCATACTGATTTTTGGAACATGGTGGGTCTTCAATCCAAAATTAGAGTCTATTAAATCATTATTAACATTTATTTTGTTCTCATCATGAGTTTCCTTTACTACCCTTTCACCATTAGTGACCGTTTCTTGTAGCAACTTATTCAAATTTATCTTCCATTTTTCCATCTTATCGTCCATGCCATTCATCTTAGCATCCATTCCATCCATATTAGCTTCCACACCATCCATATTAACTTTAATTCCATTCATATTAGCTTCCATGTCGTTCACCTTGAATTCATTTACCTTTAGTGAGAGTGAAATTTTTTGTACTTGGTCTTGTAATATTGATATATCATGTTGCATTTCTTCCTCTTCTTCATGAGTCATGCTAGAGATTTCAGGTTGCTTACCAGGTGTTTCCATTTTCTTTCTTCAGGGAATTAATTAATGCTAATAATTTTTCACTATTCCCTTTGAATTCCTTCAAACTAATTTTTCAAACTAATCTTATGCAAAATTTAAAAAAAACTACACACCTTTTTTTCATTTTGTAAGAGCTCGATATTGAATATGTTGTATCTCTGTAACTGCAGATCTCAAATATCTGAAATCTCGTCTTGTGGTATCCCTTTGAGTTCTCTTTATAACCCCGCAAGTCTGATCAATATTGGATTCTCCAAGGAAGAGCTATCCCAAATATCCCATGGTGTCCTGATTATAGACTAGTTCAATAGAGCAAACATGTACGACATTCCATGTGTCACTGTTTGGACCTTAGTACCTAAAACTGATACATAAAAAAATACAGGCTGTCCTCTTTCTGAAACTTCTTATGAAATTTCAATCTGTTGCTCGAAACAAAAGTTATGACAAGTTTCCCCAAGTCACCTGTTTGGAATGTAATTCAGGAGTCTGCAGAAACCCTAACTTCCTCAGATCATATCTCCACAAATATAGCAAGAAAAGCTCTGACATTCAGACTCAAAGTTCAGAATGATTTCAGCTCAAATGGGTTTTTTTTGTAGCTTTTGAAACATCGTAGAAAAAATGTATAGCGAAAATTCCATGATTACTTGTTTGGAGCAGCGAAACCCTAGAATCAAAAGCTCTGATACCAAATGTTAGGAAACTAGCTCACAAAAAGATAGAAAATATAGATAAACACCTTAGAATTCAGCCTCTTCGAGGGGGACACCCTATTTACATTACACAAATGAACAATTCTTGGATGATACAAATGACTAAACCTCCCTTCTATAAATAGGAGTTTAAGGGGTCACAATATAAACAAGCTGGCATAATAGTGATAACATAAGGGCACAAAAATAACAATAGTGGGTTTCTATGGGGCATACTAATAACAATATGGGGAAAATAGGGGCACAATAATAACAATAAGGGATACAATGAAAATAGTAATGGGGAAATCACTAGTATTATAGGGGCCTAACATTATTTTACCCCAAAAAACTCAAAGATCTATAAAAGAAGCAATTTAGACAATGAAGACCCATATGTCTCTTTGAGAAGAGATATCTCTTTATTCAACAATGTTAATGGGTGACTTTAATACAAGGAAAAATAACAACTAACATCTCTAGTTAAGCAATGAATATAGAGGGGAAAACAATCCCTTATGGTTGGAAGAGGATGAAGGTCAATCATGGCAAAGAGATTCACAAGATGGAAATGGGGGTGTGACACACTTTGGGGTAGAATTACTGGGACTTTGTAGTTTGTTCAACATTATTATTTTCATTGTAATGAGAGGTTAATGAACTTTAGGGGGTATCACATGCAACACTTAAATTGGTCAAAGTGTGGTAGATTGCATAATTTTCTCTCAAAATTTTGCTTCTAGAGTGCTAAAGTTTGATAGTGGGGGCTGTCCTATTGAAATGAAATATGATCATACACCCCTATTTGTTAAGTTAGAATTTCTCCTAATAGTACACAAAATAATCAAATTATTGGCATACAAAAGAAAACTCTTTCCAAAGGAAAAGTCCTTGTGAATCAAGAAAATAGGGAAATATTTAGTGTTGCTCTTAAGCAACAGTTTCATGTTATAAGTATAACATGGCATAGGTGACAACCAATGATGTGGATGGTCATGTTCATAGTATATGTTTGACCTTAACAATCCACAAGGCCTTAAGTGCATGCAAACTATCTTCTATCTAGGTAAATCCTCTTTGCGGACAGAGACGATCACTCTAGCCCAATGGGTGGGACTGACAACCTACATGACAATATACAAGACACTTTACTAAATTACAATCAAAATGGGAGAAGAGGAAGATGGCCTACCTCTTTCTGATGCTATAATGCACTCCTTTGCTGAATATCTCGAATTACTTGCTCCTCAAGCTCAAATTTCTTACTCACAATGTTTGGGTACCTACACAAGAGATCAAAGACACAATAAAGCATGAAAGTACAACAAACGTAGTCGAAGGTAATCCACTTAACAGATCAAGCATAATTAAGATAAATCATGCATTAACACAAACATTTATGGAAAGTGAACCAAAATTTGTATATATTAATGAAATAAAGGAGGAAGCATACAACCAAGCCTTGATGTCAATAAGCTCTCCTTGAGTGAATTTCCAAGTCCAAGCTCAAGCTCTCCAAGCACTCCTTCTCCAAGCCAAATGAGTAGCATGTAGGGACTATCTCAGCATAAGGGTGCAAACAACCAATGAAAAACCATTTGGGAATGGGAGAGGATGAATATATAAGCAGGGAAAGGGAGTTAAGATATCTCCAAAGATAGGAGAAGGCCCTCATATCAAGGAGGTAGCTTATAGGGATAGGATCAAAGGGAAATATTGGGAGAATTTGACCACATCCACACTGAACAACCTCCAGCTCATCATTCTGGAAGCCTCTAGATCACGAAGTTTCTTGTCCTCTTTGGGAAAACTTGCCTTTTAGGGATCAACGTGAGTATCCAAGTAAAAAGTGTGGTGGCAGCGCGAGGCTAGTATATTGCAACTTGTCATCAACACTAGTTGCTAGTCTCACAATCACACTGGTCCTAAAATTAGGGTTTTAGAGCTTACTTCTTCATGGAAGGCTCAAGCCATGTTTCCATCAGTGTTTTAGGGAGAATCTGAACTGTATAACTTGATGGGTACACTGCATGATTGCCAAGCTTCAGGCACTTGGGGGTATGGCACAGGGAAATGTAGGAGACATGAAAAAATATTGTGTAACAAGATCTCATCCCAAGAAGAGGGCTACAAGTAATTTTCAACAAATAAAACAAGAATAACAAAAAAATTAATATAATAAAAAAGAAAAATATGTAGGTGGAAGAAGAAAGGAGTTAATCTCTCTAGGAGAACACAACCACAAATGATTTTGGAGAGAACTACAACAAAAGAGAAAGAAAACTGAATACAATATTACAAATGTTCAATGGTTAGAGTATGCAAGGATCCTCTATGAGCGGGTACACGAGAAAGACACTCCTCCCATAGTTAACACATCATCGAAACTCTTCACAGTGAATAATATCAAGCAAGCAAGGAATAAATAATTTAACAAATGACAAATCAAAAGATATAGGCATGATTCAAGCTGCATTTCTAAAATGGAGAGGACCTTCTTGCACCTTACATAAAAGTAATTTTCAATGGGGTCATCCAGGATGGATTTTCAGGAGAATGGAATAGTAGTGTGGTCATTCCTCTTTAAGAATTGAAATATAAATAACCCTTCTAAACTAATACACTATTATGGTCAACCCCCTCATGAGAAATATTGTTGGGAGCATGATAGAGCGAAGAATGAACAATTAGGTAGAAGATAACGAAAAAAGGAAAAAGAGTAAGTGAGTTTTAGACCTAAGAACTCCACCATTGATCATTATGTCACCCTTAGACATTTGATAGAGAAAATTTGGGACAAACAAGGTGAAATAACCTATTATTGTTTTTGTGGACTTTAAGAAAGCCTTTAACACAGTGCCCAGAGACAAACTATGGAACAAAGTGGAAGAGTTGGGTATCCCAGATGGATATACAACAACATTTCATAGATTTTATGAGAAGGTTAGAGATAAAATCAAAACAAGTGAAGAAATGTACAAATGTTTTGGTAGTGATATTGGTGTTAAACAATGTCCTTTATCCCCCACTTTTTTTGGTTTATACATTGATAGGTTGGAAGCTTGGTTAAGAAAAGTAGATGGAGAGGGTGTCCATTTAGTAGGCTACATGTTGAAGCTAATTTTATACATGGATAATATTATTCTAATCTTAAAAATAGAGCATGGATTAAGAAAACACTTAAAGGACTTAGAACACTTTTGTCAAGAGGTCGATATGCAAGTGAACATTGCCATGACCAAAATCATGTTCTTCTCTTTAAATAGAAAAGGAAAACCAATCACTTTTCTTTTCGTAGGTAACCCATTAGAGATAAGGAAAGAATAAAAATATCTTGTGATTGACTTCCAATATAAGCTTATTTCATAAACTTGTAGGGTGAAAAGGATACATGGAGGACGGAAAGCCTCGCACTTACTCCAAAACAGGTGTAGAAAAGCTAAACTTTGGGACTAGAAAACCAATAAAACCCTTTTGGTTTTCTGGTTACGTTGGTTGTTCTCAATGGTTGTGAAGTATGAGGAAGTAACATGTCAACTTGTGGCTGGAGACAACTATAAAGAATCTAGAAGAAAATAATTACTAGCAATCTCAAAGTTAGAGCCACGATCCCATATTAAATTCTTTTAGCTGAAGAAGGTACTTTTCCATTGGAAGTAACAACGATAATAAGGTTAATAGGTTATTTAAAGAAGGTTGAAAACATGGATAACCAAAGTTGGCTCAAGATAGCTATGGAGGAGCAGTTAGACCGTAAGAAGAAAACATGGATGAAGAAAAAGAAGCATTTAGGTAAGTGGAGTGTCAAACTGCATGAATGTCCTAACACCAAGAAAGAAATACAAAATTTTATGTGTGAAAAATTTAGAACCGCCATGTGGACCAATCACAATGGGCATCAAAAAACATATTACATCAAGGAGTTTAACCCAAGTTGTGACCATGGTGAGAAAACATATTTAGGGGCAACTATTAAAGGAAAATCAAGGTTGTTAGTTGCACAATTGAGGTAGGTGGATAGTACCCAAGGAAGTTTGGGAAGAGAGACCTTATGTATTCTTCAATATGGGTGTGGTGGAGATAGAATGAAACTTTTTCATGGATAAGATCAACTCGATTGCTATCCTTCTAGCCAAGATCCATAGCAAAATATATGACATCCAAAGGAGTATGAGATGAGCTAGGGATGTTATTCTCTTGGTCCCTTAGGATGTTTAACCTCATGGACATCATTAAAATCAATCAATCAATATTATCTTGGTCCCTTAGGATGTTTAACCTCATGGACATCATTAAAATCAATCAATCAATCAATTTGGGGTGAGTGCCTTCAAATGGTCATCAAGGAACCATGGTTTAATCTTCTTTAATTTTTATTTCAAGAAGTGTGCCCTTAATAATGAAAAAATATAAATGTGATTATAGATCATATATATCATTATGTATGAACCTTACACAATATGTTTCATTTGCTCATAAAGTGTTATAATAAACACACACACACACACACACAACACACACAACAACAACACACACACACACACACACACAAACCACACACACACACACACACACACAACACACACACACACACACACACACACACACACACACACACACACATTTTTTAAGGAAACAATGGTTCGTGGTCACTGAGTGGCCGCAACGTCCATGGGTAGTAATCCACTCAAATCCACCAAATGTGGCCTAAAATATTGGGCCTAACCCCAAGGACATAAAGGAGATTCGACCTTGTGACCTCCCAATAGGCAAGGTAATTAGCAATGACATCTCAACCAATTGAGCTATCCCTTTGGGCTTTATACACTTTATTTGGAAGGAATAATTAACTTACATAATTATGATGATTAATCAAATTGAGCTAGGGATGACGTGGTCGGGTTATGTGGTGCTGGTGTTGATTAAGGAGGTTAATTTGCATAGAGCTTGTCGAGGTTATTTAAGGACCATTTTGGCATAAATTTTTCAAGGGTTATAATTTTCTGCCCAAATTCGAAATAATATAATATTTATGCCATCAGAAAGTTCTTGACAAGTAGAAGGCATTGATGGTCCAAGAAATGGGGTTTGGATCAAGTAAAGATTTTATTTTGATAACCCCCAACTCCTTAAAGTGGCCTAGGGGTTTGGGTGTGTCACAAGAGCACACAACTACTCTAAGTGAAATGCATGAAAATAAAACAATTACTCTAAGAAAAATAAATCAATACATTAAAGGAAAGCACACATGTATAATAAATTGCTTCTCAAATGAGCTTATTATTCTACATGTATTACTTGGTATTAAGCATGCTAGGTGAAATCATAAAACTAATGGAACCACTTCATAAGATCATCAACATCATGGAGCTTTCCCTTGTGTTTGGCTATGAACCAAAACAAGGAGATATCAAACGAGTACATATGGATAAGTGAGGATTTTCATTGGTGTTTGGATGGAATCAATATGTGTACCCTTGTAACACTCTTCTATCCGATTTTGGACAAGGATGAAATAGCCTTCTTAAGGATATGGCACCACATGCTTCCCCAAATGTATATTAATTCCTTCATGCTCACCATTTTTATATAGAGGAAGGAAATTTTTGAGAAATACTTAAAATACCTAGTCTCGCATGAGGTCATGTTACCACAAATTTACCAATCTACTATAAATTATAATGTACTCAAGTCACAAGTTACATCAAGAACTCATGTTCTTGATCTAATTTTTGAATTACGATACCAAATTAAATGAATCAAGAAGCATGCAACAAAAAATAACTCATAATTAATCAAGAACACACACACACACTCAAGGAAGTAGCTTTTTCACACAATACATTTCAATAATAGATATACATAACATTAATTAATGAATAAGAATAAACTATGAACAACGTGAACATAGTTACATATAATATTTGTCTTTATTAATATTGATCCATAAAATGCTATGGATATTCTAGTGGATAGTTCGTTACAACAAATCTGATAAAATTATACTTAATATCCCAAATATTTACTATGACGACTTCAACTTCTAGATTTATTAAGTTGATATTTTTATGCACACAATATATAAAATATGATATTTTTATGCACACAATATATAAAATATGGAAAATAGATAAAAGAGACAAATACAATTACTCACAACGATAATAACACAAAATATGACTTTGGAAACCCTTACAGGAGAAAAACTAGTTGGAATATGAGGTTGCATTGCTCTCCCTTTCTCTGAATATAAGTGGATGCAAGTACAAAGAAGTGAGACATGTGGCCTATGGGGTGCTACAGTACATAAACCCTCTCTATTAGCTCTCTCACCATCCAATCTCGACAAATCTTTTCATCTAGGGAACAACATGCACTTGAATAGAGTGGAACCCCTTTTTCTATTAGTGAACCATATATAACACATCCTAATAGCCAACTAGAAGTTAAATTTGACCCATTCAACACTCAATATGAGTTAAAAATCGACCCTTCTAGAGTCTTATTCATATTTCCCACATCATTAGCCCCTTTTCCATGAGTAATGGGGGCTAATGTGGCATCCCCTCAAATTATGGTGGTTAATTTCAATAAGTCAACTTATGGGAGCCATAACTTTCTCACATGAGCTCTAACAAAGGCGAATCTTGCACCTTCGGAAACATATCAATGTTTAGTTTATGGAATATATTTAAATAGTAAGGTCAAGAACACAAAATGTGGTCATTTAAGGCCTAAAAATGGCTGTTGAATTTTTTGTCACCTAAAATTTTCCAGATTGGGACCCCATTTAAAAATGACCTTGCAAGTTGATTCCTTCAAATTTTCCACTCTAAATGCATTGAGATGGATGAAAATTAATATATTTATCCAATATGGATTAGATGTCCCTATTTTGGGATGCTTTTTGTCCCCAAATTATTTTACTAAATGAGGTAAGGAAACATTTCCTCCACCTTCTCTTAGGTGTACCATTTATCCTTTTCTAGAAGTTGTTCTTTCAACCCAAACTACCAGAGGAAATGTTTTCCATATCTTGTAGTTCTAGACCTCTTATGAAAAAATGTATCCTCTATTGATTTTGAATGATAATATGGTGCTAAATACTTTACAAAAGGTATGACTTGTTCATCTTCTTAATCTAGTGTGGAAGACTCATAGAGTTTCAGATTCTCTATATTCATTATTGAGTAAATGCACATATATGGGCATAGATTGAATCTACAAACATTATCTATGACCTTTACTACTATCTTGAAGGGACCATATCATAAAGCCTTGATTTTTTTACTGGGATTCTATAGCCTCTCCTTGTTCAATTGTAACCATACTTTGTCTCCCACCTTGAATTGACTTCTGTGATATGTGCTAATCATGCATGCCATTATTTCTTCTTGTGATCCCTTCAATGTCTCCTATAATTGTATAAATATCTTCCTATTATTCTAAAAAAAATTCTCTACCCTTAAGGCATCCATAGTGAAATCCTCCCTCACTCCTCCTCATTTCCCATATGCAATATCCAAAGGTGAATGTGGAAAATATCTAAAAAACGTTTCAGATGGGGACTTACAAGTAGAAGTGTGGACTTCTCTGTTATAAGAGTGTTGTATGTATACCATATTTCAATCCCAAGTTTGGATTCTTTTTATCGTAAACCCTCAAAATCTACACCAAAAATATGTTAACTACCTATGTTTTCCCATTTATCTAAGGATGGAATGTTTTATACCTCTTCAACTTTGTGCTCATCTTCTCCCACAATGTAGCCCAAAATGCACTGAGAAATCTTATGTATCCCAAAGTGCACCCATACCTTTCCAAAGAACATGTTTGTTACTTCTTTCCCTGATCTAGGTGGCTCTATAAATGCTTAGAATTTAGCAATGGCTATGGAAAATCTTAAAAATCAAAGTCATTCGATTGAAGTGAAACTAAGGCCATATCTAAGATCTCATCGCAATATTTCCAATGGTGTGAATGACACCTCAATCCAAGTTCGTATGTGAGAGTTATGGTCGGTCAAAGTTTTGGTCAAAATAGGCCCACCAGTAGTCACTAACAAGGCAACAAATTGGAACTTTGTGTTGACGGTTTTCGGTGACTGGAACTGGAAAAATTGTCGACTACTTAATTTTTCCTATTACCCCTAAAAATTTGCTAGTCGACTCATCTACTTTGATATTAACAAACAATATGGGGCGGGCAGGTTTAACGGACCCGCCCAACCCCCATCCCACATAAAACAGATATTAAAAATACGTGGTGGTTGGGCCACCTGCAAGCAGAATCGCCCCATGAACCAATGACACACACACACACACACACACACACACATATTGAAACAGGGCCAACGTGATTCAAAGCTGCCCAACTCGCCCACAAGTGACCCCACACTCCACTTCAACACAAAAAACAAAAATAAACCACCCATCGTATAAAAAATAACATGCCAACCTAAGGGGCCATAGGGTTTGACCCCATGTAAGTTCATAACAAACAAGGCAAGTTTCCAACGACCTAAGAAGCCTCACGTTGATTTATTCGCCCAAGAATTTATATATAAGACCAGCTTTGTCATTGAACGGGGAATGAATGGAGGTTGAGAATGAGGGACGAGAAGGCGAAAGCTTGACACAGTGGCTGAGAGACAAAATCTTGTATGAATATTATTTAATCCTTGAGGAATCTTTAGATTCCTTTGGAAGCCAATTTTTGATAGAGGTTGAATGGTGCCAACTTTAGAGTCATTTTCCTCAGAATTTCACAAGGAACATGATGGTGTGATCAGTTTCCTCATCTGAGCAACAAAATTTCAAGCAACTAGCAATACAGAATCTTTGGGGAAATTTTGAGATTCCCAAGGGTTCATATTTTTATGGTGTCAGAAAGGGGTTGATTTTATAGTCATTCGACACAATTTCGTGCCACGAATTCTATAGTGCAGTCCATTTCATCAGCAAAGATTTTCATTTTCAAGCCTTCCTCGGAAGTGGAGGTATATGATGTGGTGATGCCAAGTTTTTCTTTTGATTTTATGAGATGATGATCTTGTTGTTGAGATCCTTGTTACCACTATGTTGAAGGATACTTGTATGCCACGTCATGTGAGAAATTTTTATCTTGTCATGCTGAAGGAGGGCCCATATGAGTGAGTTTCCTATAAGAGAACGTCTTGTGGAGAGACATGTAACTCTTGTTGAGGGAGTTTATCCTTGTAATGAAAAATAATATACCATGTAAATCATCATCATTTTGTGACATTTAATGAAGAAAAAACCCAATCTTGACACTCGCCCAAAGACGTAACCCATACTGGGTGAATTCCATTATCAAATTGTCTTGTGCCTTTGATCTCATGGTTTCTTTTAATTTCTGCTTATTTTCACATGTTTATGTTACTTGGTTACATGCTCTTTTAAATGTTATTTTATATGCATCCATGAAGTAAAATATCTTGATCATTCCCACTGATGGTATTTTTACAAGGAATTAGAATACACATCTTGCTGAACCTATCAACTTCCATGGGTAGGTAGCCATGTCCTTTCCTGGTTGTTGGTAAAGCCTCCACAAAATTCATAGAAATGCTTTCCCAAGGATGAGTGAGTACATGTAAGGGATGATATAGACCCTATTTTCTATTGTTTGGCTTGTTGGTACAACAAGTCATGCATCCTCTTATGAACTTAGCTACCTCTTCTTGCATTCCGGGCCAATACACATACCTATATAAGTTGGTCATTGTTTCCCTATACCAAAATACCTTGCAACATTGGAGGTGTTAGCCTTTCTAATTATATGTAATCACTCACCTTTAGAAACACATAACTTGTTTAACCTATAAAGTAACCTACTATGGAGATGATAGTCAACTGTGTTGTCACCATTGAGCACATGATTTCAACTCTACAAATGTTGAAACACTTCCTTGACATCATAATCCTTTATGTATGCCTCTTTGTATGAATTATGGGTGAAAGGATCCATGTGCATAAGAGTTCCCAAAGCTGCAATATTTGATGTGGGTGGCCTTGAAAGCATGTCAACCAAATTTTTTGTGCTACCCTTCTTGCACTTGATCACTAAATGAAACTATTGTAAAAACCCCATTCACTTATAATGCCTATTTTTTTGTAGCTTACTCTAGGTCTATAGGTACTATAGTCGTTAGTGATCTATATGGATTACTATCTCCTTTCCCATTAGATAACATTTATATTTTTTCATAGCTTGCACGCGTGCACAAACCTCCTAAGTTGTTGTAGGTAGGGTAGTTGAGAACTTCCCTATGAAATACTATAGAATGGTAACATGCATTCCTTCCTCCTTGTATGAAGACCACTCCCATAGCAAAACCACTTATGACATATCCCTGCAAGTGGGTATGTTGTGGGAATGATCTTCATACAAGGAGGAAGGCATGTATGCTACCATTATAAAGTATTTCATGGGGAATTTCTCAACTATCCTACCTACAACAAGGAGATCTATGCCCTAGTTCAAGATATGAAAAGTGGAAATTCTATTTAATGGGAAAGGAGACAGTAATCCACATAGATCACTAGCCACTACAATACCTATTGGCCTAGAGTAAGCTGCAATAGACTAGGCATTACAAGTGAATGGGGTTTTTACAACAATTTCATTTAGTGATTAAGTACAAGAAGGGAAACACAAGCAATTTGGTTGATATACATTCAAGGTTACCCACATCAAAGTTCACAGCTTTGGGGAACTCTTATGCACATGGATCCTTTCACTCATAAGTGAATGCTCAGCTCGAGTAATTAGTTTCCATAGGTGCCAATGAAGCAAATTTCCTTCTTCATTGAGTAAGTTTCCGATCAAACCCTTATTCTCCTTTGATATGAGTTTTAAGTTGTCTTTGTGAGCTTTAAGTATTTAACATAAAGTATTAAGCACTGGGCATTAGGGGCTCCTTCCTTGATATAATAGAGTAACATCCATATAGTGCCAAAAATTTCATTTTAATTATTAGGGGCTAATTCATAGATATGGTCAATAAATATATTTTATTATGATGCATGTGTATTATGTAATATTAGTAGGATAGTAATAAAGGCCATGATTCATACACCAAATGTTGTTGTGCAAAATCACACTTCTTGAGATTTTCTAGCAGTCAATGCTTCTTTAATGTCTTTAGCACTTGCATCAGATGTGAGATGTGTTGTTCCTATGTAGCACTATATACCAATATAGCATCCAAATAAAAAATAACAAATGAATATATAAAATGGTGCATTATATCATTCATTAACCTCATGAATGCAACTAGTGTATTACAGAGGCCAAACGAGATGACTAACCATTCATACAAACCTTGTTTGGTTTGAAGGTGCTCTTCTAAGTTTTTTATTATCTAACTAAAAAATGGTGATATACTAACTTTAAGTCCACCTTGGTGAACTATTTGGCTTTCTACAACTAATCCAACAAAGAATCTATCCTAGGCAAAGTGACTTATTCTTGAGCGTAATTTTTTTCGCACAATGTAATCAATGCACATCAACCAAGTCCCATCCTTCTTAGGCACAATTGTAATGGGTGACCCACTTGGTGAGGTACTTGATCAAATAAAACCATGTTCTCTTATTTGTTGCAACTGCTACTTCACCTTTTTTGTCTCTATAATGGACTACATGTATAGCCCAATGGTTGGCAACAAAGATTTCAACAACATTTGTATCTCATGCTCCACTTCTCTCTTAGGTGGTATCCCTTTAAGGTCCTATAACACACCCTTTTACACCTATATAAAATCTTCTAGTTGTTGTTTTTGTTCCTTAGTACACCCCTCTAGGGATGAATTAGGTCTCATTGACTCTTCTACAAATTGGTTTAATTGAAAAACAACAAAAATACTTCTTTTTAGAAATGTTCAACTTCTTGTCTTAATTGACACTTACTAGTTAGATCTTTGGCTTTCCCTTGTGCATGTTGACAATGAAGGATTTTCCATCCTTGATGAGGAAATATTGGTTTTTCCACATGAATATCACATCCCACATATACATAGAAGGACTCCCAAATACAACTCCACATACATCAAGTGGAACTACTTCCAACTTTAGTTCATCAATAAATTCAACACCTATAAGATAGGGGTTTCGCTGTAAATCACATTATCAATCATTTGTCGACATGTTTCGAACCAACAAGTGTGGTTCATCATCATGAAAAGTTGAAGAACTAGATCACGGCTGCATGTTAAATAGAGAGACAGAGAAGACCATCCAATGACTATATTTGACTAGACTGGACCAAGGGACAGGGACAACGACTATATTTGACTTGAATTGACCAAGGGATAGAGACAGGGAGAAATAATTTCGTTAGTTTATAAGTTAATTATGTTATTTTTAATATGAATTGTATTTAATTACTATTTGTATATAGATAAAAAGTTATAATAGAATATAAATAATAAAGTTTATTAAAGATAACTAATTTAGCTCTTAATCATTTCTACTACTAACCCCTAGGAGAAAGAATATATTGGTTCCTAATAAGATAATATTACTAGTTAAGTTAATATTTATAATTAACTTTATTTTATTTAAAGGCGTAAATATTAATATTATAATATTAATAGTATATGGAATAATCAAATTAAATAATAGTTTATTAGAAGCATAACTAATGTAGTTAGTTAAATAATCCAATTTATCTAATTATAACCCTCACGAGAAAGAGTATATTGGTTACTCATAAGATAACGTTACTAGTTAAGTTAATGTTTATAATTAACTTTATTAATTATACATTGTGTCAATATTAATATTATAATATTAATAGTATATAAAATTAAATAATAATTTATTAGAAGTATAACTAATGTAGTTAAATAATAGAGATGTAACAATTTAGACTCACTAGGAAAATAGATTCAAGTTGTTGAAAAATTAAGGTCCTCAATTCAGCAAATCAACACTAATAACAAATTTGATTATGCATTGTTTAGTTACCTTTACCCCTGCCTCCTTATTTATCCATCGTAATGGATATGGGCTACTATGGTCACGAGTCTTCACTCCCGATTTCTTGATTAGATCTACTACCATGAGATTAACTTGTAATCCTAACTCAAATAGAGCGTTAATTTTCATCTTCTTGACTTGTATCTTTATATGGAAGGGTTTGGTAATTTCCTTCTATTTTTTTGTTGAAGGCTACTCAGATCCACCTCCAAGTTGCTTTCCACCTAATTACTCGACTCCATGGCCATGAGATATTTCTTCTTTATTTTGGTTCTTATAGTTAAGCTCTTTATGTAACTTCCAACACTTCTCCTCGATATGATCATCAATGTTACAATGAGTGCAATGGTTGTTGGGTTATTTACATTGGTGTGTTGTGGCTAGTGTTTTTTTTTGTCTTTTCTCCCTTTCCACTTCCTCCTCCCTTCATTCAAATATTTTTGGTTCTCCTTCTACGTTGACCCTGTTATCACCCTAAAACTTCCCTAGAGTTGTTATCTTGTGTCAAAATAAATATTAGAGGTAACCACAAACCTACTTTTGAGATCATGATCTAGCCTTCCTAATGCTCAGAGAGGGCTCTCTCCTTATGATTTAACTTTGTTGAGCTAATTGATTTTAGGCTAGTTATTTAAGCTTTGATTGGGATTTGATTTTGATTTGGTGGTGGAATTACTAACTTAGATGGATAGAGGGATGTCCTTTACTATTGGGCTATGGGGTCAAGTGTAAAAAAAAAAAACAGTACTGAATCAAGTTCTAAAGATAATGTTTACAGGGCAAGGTAGCTAAGTAAATTAAGATCTTTTAGACTGGATGGTGAAGTGGTTTTCAATCGGGGTCAAGGAGTAGTTAAGGGTTCCTCAAAACGAATAATGAAGGAAATGATGGAGGTCAATTGAAACTAGGGAGCAATGAATGATTCCCTACTCTGGATATTAGATGAAAACATTAAAATGATTAACTGTTCAAGATAGAGTGTACTTAAACAAATTCTGTAATAATATTCCAGATAATTCATTCAATTTAGATAACATGCAAGTATGTGAAACACTTAAGAAGATAACAATTTGACAAACAAAAAATACTTCACTGAAGTGGCCCAACACATGAATCCTGTAATGCAATGTCTTTATTACTCAGTCCAGTCTGTTGACTTTGAAAAAATGGTACAATGAAACCTTAGGTTTCAGATCAATACAACTATAGAAATGTCTAGCAATCCACCCTTTATACTTCGAATTATGAATTATTTATACAAAAAACTTATTACAAAATATCCCAAACTGTTTTGGGAATTATTCTAGGAAAAATAAATATCTTCATGCAAGAAGATAGAGACAGATATGTAACTGCTACAAGTTGTCCCTGTTTATTTGGCTTTGCTGTCAAATCTTTTTGCTGCCTTTTCTCCTTTTCAGTTTGTCTTCTACGCCGACTGTTCTTTTTACTTTTCCCTTTGAATGATACTCTTTCATCTGATACTCTTTGACTAAGTTGACCTATTGCTTTTCTTTCACTGTTCTGTATCTATTATTTACCTTGCATCTTTACAGTAGATCATTTAATTTTTCCCAAGTCTCTGTATCTGGTAATTTAATATTTACCATTCTTCTGTAGACTTCATATGCTTCTGTGTATTTTTCAAAGGTGGACTTGTTTACAAAAAGGTGTTTTACCTCATGCTGGAGGTAAAATAGGTTCTCAAAAGTTTGGTACATAACTTTTCCTATAGGAATCCCTTTCATGGATGAATTGTTGGCCTGCTCTCTTGCCACTTCTCTGATTTTCCTGTTATAGTTTTCATGTGGCATTAATTTGTCATTTATTACCAAGGGATTTGGCAGACCTTTCTGCCTCAAAGCATCAAATTTAACCATGAACCTGCCTATAGCGAGCTCCATGTTTTGACATTTGTCCTCAGGCTGCATCATTAAGTTCCTCTTGGTGAGTACTTTCTTCATCTCTAGTATAGTGCCAGTCCTGTCAGCTATGTCCAGCTCTTGCAGTTCATATTTATTTTTGGAGTTAAGGAATTGAATTATTCTTGAGGATTCTTCTAGCATATCTCCAAGTTCGGCCTTAACTCTTTGAATTACTTCAGTAGCCTCTTTGACTAAATCATTTTGTTCAAAGATGACTTGTATAGATGGCCAAATATCATTGACAGAGTCAATGATATTAGCCCATAGCTGTTATTTTGCTTGGGTAAGTGGCTCCTTCAATGTTAATTATTTTTCCAAATTCTTTATCCTCTCAGTCAACTTGTTTGACTTCTGTACTTCATTTTTATACATAAACTAAGCGAGTCTCTTCTCATCCTCCAGATTTGTTATCTTTTCTTTGAGTTTATTTATTTCAATGGTCTGAATGGACATGTCCTCCATGGCTTTGACCAGTTTACTAGATTCATCACTTGGATGAGCTGGTGCTATTGTTGAACCTATTGTTGATGTAGTTTCTATTGCAGCTGGAAGTGCTATAGCTAGTGGAGCTATGGGGGCCAATGAAGCTGCCAAAGTTGAAGGAATTTCTGTAGTAACTGTAGCAATAGCAGTGGTAGTAGTTGTCTCAAGGCTAGCTTGTTTCAGCTGTATTAACTCATCCAATTCATTCTCCATTTCATTCAATTGAGCATTTAGTTGAAGAATGGGATCCATCATTTCCTCCTGCAAGGTTTGGCTCTCTAGGACCTCCTTGGTCTGTGGATGTTTTGAATGAGGGAACTTCAGTTGCTTATTTAAAGAAACAATATCCTCATTTTTCTTCTTTATTAGTTTCTCTGCAGCCATGATGTCACTTGGATTATATCCAATCTCAATCACCAAGTCTTCCAGTGACTTGATTCTATTATCCTTGGCCTGTGAGGATGCCTTTTCTTGCTTAAGATGTGCTGTGATGTTATCCAGTGAGCTTTGAAGTTTCTACATAGTCATTACTTTGTTAGTCATTGTGGAGACCTACCTGTTTGTGGAATTCAATTTGGTCAATAGGGTGAACTTTCCTAGCCAAAACTTCAAATTATGTCTTCCTGTAGTCTGCTGATGATCTGGGCTACTCGAATGTAGGTTGCATAAATGTCATTTGCATTTTACCAGTTTTAATGTCAAAGGTTGAAATTAATCTATTTTGATTGGTAGGTGTCTGTTTGAAGTACTGGGAAAATGTTCAGCCTTTAATGCCTCATTCCTCAACTTGATTTCTTTGTACTTCTCTTTTATATCTTTCTCTTTATCCACTGGTTTGCTGGGTGAAGAGACTTCAATGCTAAGTTGTTTTTCAATGATTTGAGTGTTTGAGGTAGAAGGTTGATGAGTTTCCTATGAAACTATTGGACCTTTACTCTTTCCAACCATTGTGTCAGTATCAGTGATTTCAACTGTCTCAATGGTGTCTTCTTGCTCAGTTACATGATTAAGCTTGGGTCTCTTCCTATAACTGATTTCAAATCTATCATCTGTAGTGTCCATCCTAGAGCTAGAACCTTCTTCCCTAGTTCTTTTTACATTTCTGCCCTCATTGGCTAGAGACTGTAGAATGGGAGTAATACTCATCTGTTCCTGTAGGGTTGGAACCTGCATAAAGGACCTATTCTAGTATCAATACGCTTTTCCACATCTATTAAAGTATTCTTAAATCACTCTGACTGGTTGGCATATCTTTCAATTTCTGGCCTGGGCTCATGTATGAAAGGACTTAACTTTAATTTGAGCCTTAGTTTGTTTATGACTCCATTAGGGTCATACTGCCACATGAAACTTCTTTTGAAGTTCATTTGCTGTAAGATTTTCTCTGCCTCTTGTCCAGCTTCCTTATTATTACAAATAAAAGGGCCCAATTGGTTTTTGATTTTAAAATGAGTTTTCTTCCTAGATGACAAAAAAATAACCTCATCAGAGTTTATGATCTGCCTGAAATACTCTAATGCAAATCTCCTCATGGGGAGGTATTTGGGCAGCTTGTAGGGAGTGAGCTGGCATCCATATATCCTGATTTCTATGTGGTACTGTTTATAGATACCAGTCTCCCACTCTACTATTCTTAGCTAACTGTAAAACTCTCTTAATCTCCTCATTGATCCTGGGTTATAGCTACTGGTTAGCATGTTTATATCTGGATGAAAAAATGAATCAGTGAACTATTTATAACTAAAAACAGTGGAATATATTTGGATCAATGGTGTCCAAAAGATGATAAATCTTGGATGGCCCTTAGTATCTAACTTTTGGATACTGACTGGAAATTTTTCTGACTGAAAATATAGGAACATGTGAAACAATACTGATGAGTATTTGAATACTCTCCCATTTGGCAACCTGATAAACTGCTCATGGATTCTATCTGCCAAGAACTGAGCAAAGTTGTAAATTGTAGCTGGAGGCTTGCCTGGGCAAAAAATAGAAAGGAAATCCAATATAACCTCATCTACATGCTCATCAGTGGTGTATCCTAGAATACAAGAAAGAATGGTCATAATTTGTCTGCCTCTCTCAGAGAAAATGGTGGCAACATATGGAGGACTATCTGTAGGAGTATGAGACTCCTCTATGATGAAAGTCTCAAAGATCTAAGCTTTCTTGGGAAGGTCTAGCTTTGTGTAGAGTTCAAGTAAAGCTTCAATGGAGAAGGGGGTCTCATTTGGGCTTAGCTGGATCTGCAACATTTGATTTATTGACTCTGCAGTAATGGTGAATAAAACCCGTTGGTCAGGGGAGACTTGATCCAGGTGGATGTTGGTGGCCACCCACCTATCCCATTTGGACCCCCGCAACTGTCTCTTTCAGTTTTTCAGTTTCTGTAATTG